>WNWK01040776.1:0-16801 GCA_009830355.1 Cherax destructor
TAAAACTCACGCGCATGTCTCTCCATACCCCGTCCACCCTCACCACCCTACCTTCCTCACCCGCCTCCAACGCTAATAACTTAAAAGGGCTGACCTCGCGCATTACCACAGCAGCCCCTCCCTTTAATTTCCCTGAACCACCTGCATACACTCAGTACCCATTCAAACACAAATCCCTCAGACAACTGAAATTATGTTCCTGTATGTCAGGGAAACGCCTTTCACCTGAACAAAAAATTGATGGAAAATTAAATGATAAATAATAATACTCTGAGGATATTGAATAAGATAGATTTTTCTGGATTTTAATAAAATTAAATAGAAATAAAAAAAATATATCCGTTGTGGTTCTGGTCTGTTGGTGAGACAGGAGGATGCAATGACAAAATGTTGGAGAAATGATGTTGGTCTCCTCCAGGTTGATGTTAAGACTGCGGAGTAGATGGTAAGTCTCCGAGGTTATTGTCTCCTGCGACCAAGGAGATGGAGCACCACACTGCAGGTGTCAAAAGGTGAGATACTAAACACAACACCCTCTGATGCTCGCAAGTTAAGAGAACTTGACTCAGAGGAGTTGCTGTGAATTCCCGTAAATCCAAGGGAATCTTGCTCACTCGTCTAGCGTCTATCCTGGGAAACCAGTTCAGGAGCAGAGCTGATGATAAAGAAAATATTTTGGTTACCATAGGCTTGTAAAACATTTAAGATAGAAAAAGGTGTTCAATAATAGCCAAGTCACTACTGGTAACCAAATAAAACGTTGGAACAAACAAACAAAAGAACTACTACTGGTAGATCGCCTTACCTGATTCGGAGAAGAGTGAAGGTGAAGTGACTTACCACTCCCCAACCGATACCAGGTAAGAATCATACTACCAGGAGTAGAAAGTAAAAACCCTCAACAGACAACCAAGAACAAGAGTTTGCCCCAGCTCACTAGATGGTAGTGCGGCTGTAACTCGTTAATGATACTCCCGGCTGACTGAACAACCATGATCCTATTTACAACCACTTTTCCCTCACACTGTACGAAACAAATATCTACCTGAAAACGTCGTATAGTCACCTCAAACCATCGTCGATTCACATTTATGGTGAGACTTCTGAAGACAACATAGGGGGTTTTCTTCAAAACCTCTGAATTTTTGGCACTCCTCTTCCCTTCTCCTTCGCCCCCTGACCACGTTTAGGCCCTTCTCTTCATGACACCCCACCCTGTCCCCTGCGGGCCACATCTACCCATGCCTTTGTACAAACTCTCTGCGCTGGTGTGATCACGTCCTCATCGGACGCACCCACAGGCCTATTACGTGAATCACCACTAGTTTCAATAGCCACATTTTCCAACTGTTCATCCTGCCTGTGGACTACAGCCACCACATCCTGCACCATCAGGTTAAATTCTCCATCATGTGACATATGCCCACCCTCCCCAGGCATCTCCACAGGCTCCACATGCCCATCACCAGGCTTTAAAGAGGACTCCTCCCCGGGCATGCCAAGGAAATCTCTGAGGGCATCTTGCAAAACAGGAGGCAAGTCCCCCTGCAAAATCCCCTCATCCACAGGTGCAACCCCCCCCCCTCTGGCTTTTCTGCACCCGAGCTCTCAGGCAGAGTCTCACAGGTGACGCCTTGCTCGTCCACCTCATCACTCCACCTTTTATTCTGTCTTACACTAGGTGGTACTGGCACCACACTCTCTGCCTTGTCAACCACCATTTCCTCCATTCGTTCTTCCTGATGGCGGTCCTTCCTCCTCCCACAAGCAGCTGAAACATGATCATGATGCATAAATTCCGTCGGTCCATTTGCCCATCACAGCCGTATGGACCACTCCAAATTGCTGGAACGCTTGACGAATATCCACATCATCAACTTCAAATGGGACATTGCGAACTCGAATAAAGGTATAATATCGGGAGACATCCCTCAAGCATACCTCCAAGCCAGCGTTGATCATCACTCGTTTATCCTGGAAGCCATCCACGACCCTCTTGTATGCCACCACCGTTACAAACTTGACAAAGATGCGGTATGCACCATTCAGCGATATACCTTGCAATTCTGCAGGATGAATGCCATATGCATCACGAAGAATCGCAGGCAACAAAACAGTCGTGTTGTCTGGGTACAATGCTCCCTGTAAGACCTCAACACACACCGTGTTGATCCTCCTCCTTCCCCCAGACGCCATATTGCTGAAAATCAGTAACTCGCTCGTCGGCCGCCAGGAGTCAGCAGCAAGAGAACCACTCAGTGCAGAGGCCAGGCGGCGAATGTTATGAGTTCCTTAAACGCTAAGCTACTGTCTCTGCAGTCTTATCTGTTTTAGGAACTAACTCACAGTACTGATGAAATGCTCTACCATTACACACAGATGATTATTGCTCTGGAGGGAACACTGGAAATTAGTCAACATATCTTCCACTTCTCTTTTCCAAGGTTTGCTAGTAAATGGAAACACTTGCACTGGATTAGGCCCACTAACATTTCCTTTATGCAGCATGCAAACACTGCATTTCTTAACCTATTCAGAAATACACGTTGCCATACAAGGCCAAAAGTATTTTGAACTAGGACGGCACCTATGCTAATGAAACTAGCATCTGTTATTATTTAGAAAGGTTTTTACAAATCTGGAAATTTCAAGGCAGGAGCAAGAGTTAGCTTTTCTTTGAAAGTTTGGAATGCTCTTTCTTGATGGAGGGTCCAATTGACCCTCCATCTAGAGAAACTGCTGTAGAAGATAAATTAGCAATAAAAGATGTATAAAAACCTCCAAAGTCCACAAAGGATCTTAGGGAATCAGCAGTTTTTGGAAATGGAAAATATTGTACAACAGTTAATTTTTTCAGTAGTAACCTCTTTAGGAGTGACTTTATGACCAAGAAACTCCATCTTTGATCTGAAACATTAACATTTAGGTAGTTTAATCTTTAAATTAGTTTCTTCAAGCTTACCAAGCACCAAATCAAGTCTTTTGAGATGCGCCTCCACGTCTTTTGACATGACGATTATGTCGTCAAAGTACACCATGAGTTCTTGACCTACGAGGCCTCTAAGTAAGTTCATCATGAACCTCAAAAATGGTGACAATAAACAAAATCATTCTGAGAAAATGATAGTGACCTGTTGGAGTGGAAAATGTGGTTAGCTCTTGGCTGTCCTCTTGAAGAGAGACTTGCCAAAACCCTTGCAACAAGTCTAGGGTCAAAGAGACTTTATCTCAAATATTGCATAAAAGGTCACATGGTACAGGAAGTGACAAACGATCTGGCATTCAACTTCCTAAAGTCAATCAGTAGGCGCCAAGTACCATCCATTTTGGGTACTAGTATCAAGGGCGTATTCCATGGTGAATTACTATGTGCAAAGACACTGTCATCAAGCGTCTTAATGAATAGTTCTTCTGCAACAGAAACTTGAAAATGAGGCATTCTATATGCAGGTACACAGACAGGCTTAGTTCCAGGTTCAGGTGGAATACGATGAGACAGTAGGTTCATTAAACTTATCTTCTTACCTGATAAAGCAACGGCTCTATGACTTTTGTTCAACAGATGCACCAAACTCATAACCTCATCTGGGAAGTCAGTGGGAGCTAACTCTTTCTCCTCTACTGGTCGAGTGGACGGACTCTTCCCTGTTGAAATAGCACTGACCTATGAGTCTGGTAAAAACTCGTCCACTACTCGAATAGAATATGGATAGAAAACAAGGCAAAAGAGAGCGGTGTTTGCTCTGAGGTGTACACTCTCACCATAGGTATTTGCAAGGAAGAAATGGATCTTGTTATCTCGTACATGTAAGGATGGCTCGACATACAAAAATCGCTCTCATCTAGGATATCTCCATCTGGAACACGAAGGATAACAACAGGCAATCTAGTGAGTGCACTTGCCACGACAGAAAAGTCTTTCTGCAGACGGCTTATGACATCAAAAGGGATGACAGGTCGTGTTCCAACAAGGCGTCCGGTGTGGAGGAACTACTTCTAGGACGAGTAGCCATCGCAGGGATAGTCTCAGCACTCAAGGTTGTCTGAGGTTCCTCTGACAACTGAGGGGTTTGCACACTATCCTGAATGCACAAGGTTGTAGAAATGGGATTCCAGACAGGAATGACAGGATTACTAGCTCCTGACCACTTAGTTACATTACTAATGAATGCAAAAGTCTGTAAAGATTTAATCCGAACATCATTACTCTGTTGTAGTATGACAGATCTTGGATCCAAGCTGGTAGCCTCAGAATGGTAAGATCAAGTCGTCAATTTGGGCAAGGATCAAGCATATGTAAGTCTCACGTCAATGCAAATCCCAGTAGAAGATCACCAGGGAAATTAACCTGGTCTACAATAGAAAGGACGCAGAAAAGCCACTACCTTGGATGGAGAAGGTGAGAAAAGTCTAACTTCGGACAAGCAAACTAGAACCAACCACTCCACTAAGGGTAGTTACACAAATTGGTTCTTCTAGGAGGATATGACATAACTGCTTATCCTTAAACAAGCTTAACCTGATTATATTAACTTGTGGACCAGAGTCCATTAACACATGAATGGGAGCACAGAAGCTTCTACTAGTGGACCTATTGTTGCATTGGTATGGACTTGCGAACAAGGTGAGTCGCCATCGGAGAAGGTATTTTTGGTAGCATCCCCGAAAATGTCTTAATTGAAAATGTGTGAAGCAACGTCATCAACGAGGCATTCTTCCTCTAGATTGCATAAGTACTCAAATGAATTTTGTTTATTGTCACCATTTTATGTTTTGAATAGGGCGCTCGAATTCCCCCGAACTCGAAGCTTGAAACGAATTCTAGTTGTTCTGAGAAGCAAGTCCTCTACAACCTCTTCTGTTTCTACTGTTGTAACGACTACGGAAGGATCTATAATACATACAGATACAGATGTGTCATATCCATGAAATCTATGAAAAATAAAGTATGGTATACCTGGAGTATACCTGGAGAGGGTTTCGGGGGTCAACGCCCCCGCGGCTCGGTCTGAGAACAGGACTAGTGGTGGATCAGGGTCTGATCAACCAGGCTATTACTGCTGGCCGCACTCAAACTGACGTACGAACTACAGCCCGGCTGGTTAAGTACTGACTTTAGGTGCCTGTCCAGTGCCTGCTTGAAGACAGCCAGGAGTCTATTGGTAATTTCCCTTATGTTTGCTGGGAGGCAGTTGAACAGTCTTGGGCCCCGGACACACTTACTGTGTTGTCTCTTAGTGTACTCGTGCGCCCCTGCTTTTTATTGGGGGAATTTTGCATCTCCTGCCGAGTCTTTTGTTTTCATAGGGAGTGATTTTCGTGTGCAAGTTTGGTGATAATCCCTTTAGGATTTTCCAAGTGTATATTATCATGAATCTCTCTCGCCTGCGTTCCAGGGAATACAAATCAAGGGACTTTAACCGTTCCTAGTAATTTAGGTGCCTTATCATACTTATGTGTGCCGTGAAAGTTCTTTGTACACTCTCCAGGTCAGCAATTTCGCCTGCCTTGAAGGAGAAAATGCTGACCTGTAGTGTCCAGCAGTAGTCCAGCCTAGAGAAAACAAGCGATTTGAAGAGAATCATCATGGGCTTGGCGTCCCTAGTTTTGAAGGTTCTCATTCTCCATCCTATCATTTTTTGTTGTGCTCTTTGAAGACGAGATCCTCTGACATTATCACTCCCAGGTCTTTCACATTACTTTTTCGCTCTATTGTATGGTTAGAATTTGTCGTATACCCTGATACAGTTATAATTTCCTCAAGTTTTCCATATCTGAATAGTTGAAATTTCTCTTCATTGAACTTCATCTGTTTTGAGTGGCCCATTTGAAGATTTGGTTAATGTCCGCTTCGAGTCTTGCGGTGTCTTCGATGGAGGTCACTGCCATGGCAATCCGGGTGTCATCTGCAAAGGAAGATACGGAGCTATGGCTTACATCTCTGTCTATGTCAGATATGAGGATGATGAATAGAATGGGAGCGAGTACTGTGCCTTGTGGAACAGATCTTTTCACCGTAGCTGCCTCAGACTTTACTCTGATCACTATTACTCTTTGTGTTTTATTTGTCAGGAAGTTATTGATCCATCTACCAACTTTTCCTGTTATTCCTTTATCACGTATTTTGTGCGCTATTACACCATGGTCACACTTGTCGAAAGCTTTTGCAGTCTGTGTATACTACATCTGTATTTTGTATATCCTCTACAGCATCCAGGGACTTGTCATAGTGGTCCAGTAGCAGGGACAGGCAGGAGCGACCTGCTCTAAACCCGTGTTGCCCTGGGTTGTGTAACTGATGGGTGTCTAGGTGGTTGGCGATCTTGCTTCTTACAACCCTTTCAAAGATTTTTATGATATGGGATGTTAGTGCTATCGGTCTGTAGTTCTTTGCAATTGCTTTATTGCCACCTTTGTAGACTGGGCTATGTCTGTTGTTTTTAGTGAGTGTGGGATGACCCCTGTGTCCATGCTCCCTCTCCATAGAATGCTGAAGGCACGAGACAGGTGCTTCTTGCAGTTCCTAATGAACTCTGATTTCCATGAGTCTGGGCCTGGGACAGAGTGCATGCGCATGTCATTTATTGTTTTTTCAAATTCTTGTGGTGTTAAGATAATATCCGAGATTTTTGAGATGACCAAATTTTGGGTCTCGTACATAAAGAATTCATTTGAATTGTCGACCCTAAGTCTAGGTAGCGGTTCGCTGAACACTAAGTCATATTGGGACTTTAATATCTCACTCATTTCTTGGCTGTCATTTGTGTATGTGCCATCTCGCCTAAGCAGAGGCCCCAATACTGGATGTTGTTTTTTCCTTAGATTTGGCATTCGAGAAGAGGTACTATTTTGTTGTTGTTTTCAATTTCCTTTATGGCTGTTAGTTCATCCTGTGATTCTTGTCTCCTGTAAGATTCCTTCAGCTTAAGTTCGATATTTGTAATTTCATTGACCTGTGCCTCCCTTCGTATTTCAGATATATTTGACCTTGTGTGTGTGCAAAGACAAATGTCGTTATATTAATGGAATTTAGGGTTTTTTATTTGCTGGCTCTAATATCTGTTGTTCTGTAGTGGAGGCCAATGACTGTGCCTCTGCTCCAGAAGTGTTTTCAGTTGGTGTAAGATTTCTGTCATTTCTTGCCAGTCTTTATTCCTTCCTGGAACTAAAAAACCTCTCTCTCTGGAGAGGTTATGGCTTCCCTCTTTTGTTTCCCATAGTCTGGCTGTCTGTGTCTTCTTGTCCCCTTCACATGGTGTGCCTGGCAGTATACGTTGTAGTACTTTCTTTCATGGAGTAACGAGTGACACATTTCGGGGTGAAGTGACACCCTCTTGTTGTCATGTGGGTGCAGCATTTTTTGGTATGGTCACTGGTCCCACCTGTTTTACCAGATATACCATGTCTGCAGATACCCAAGGCATAGAATTCGCATAGATTGGAATTTTGTTTGCTAGGATTTTTTTTGTACCTGCGTTCGCTGATGATACATTTTTTTCTGTTTCAACTCTACCTACCGCCCTTGTATGGACATCAATGCTTTCATCAATTTTTGCTGGCAACGTGTCAACACTATTCCCTGAGGCATCATCCCCTTTTGTTCCATCTCCAGCAGTATCGCTATTTTGTTCCTCTGTAAATTGGATACCGATGTCTTTGCCTGTTTAATAACCAGGGCCACTATCTCCTTTTGGTGCACTGTCCCCAGGACAACACTAGCAACCTCAGGAGCACTGTCTTAAAAGACAGCCCTGTCCAACTCACCCATTTTATTTTCCCAGCTGTCATACCAGGCTGACATATCTTTCAATAAGAATATTTTATTGGTTTTCATGTCTTTTAATATAGATGCAATTTCCTCATATAGGTGTATCTCGTTTGGGCAGATCCAAAAACATTTCTCGGATTTTATATTAAATGTGGTCGCTGTTTTAAAGTTCCTGCACAACCCATGGGACCATTTACCACAGAGATTGCAAGCAATGCAGGCATGATTTCGTCCATTACCTTTTCTGCAGACTACACAGATTTTCATGGTGTCATTTACAACACTTTACAACTCTCCTAACTAGCTAGTCTATAACTACTAGAAGTATTTTGTATTCTTTAACAGTTCTTCTGGTTAGGCTGACTAGGATAGGCCAGGTAGGTCAATTTACAGTAATGTGATCTCTGTTTTTGCAATTAAAATGCGTTCTCATGCTGTGATTGCTGACTGCACTTCTAGAGCTATGAGCAGAGCAAATACTCGTATACTAGCCCTGGACGACTGAGGTGATCGGCTATTTACAGAACCTTGTGTTGTTATGCAAACAAGAGGTGGTGTTCAAGAACTCACAGATCTGTTTAACGTAGGGTTGATATAGAGGAAAGTTGCAGGTGCGGAAACAGTATGTGCTTGCACCAGGACTGCTAGAGGTTCCACATTTATGACTCATGAAATCATAATGACACTACTGCAAACAAACCACGGTACTGGTTTGTAGGTTCCATATTGACTTTTGGAGGATTAGTAGTGGTGTACACATACTAGGAAGTGGGTCGTATTAGTTTCTTAATAGATCCAAAAGCTGCTAATTTGCCAAAATCCGGAGTGGCGTGTTTACTACTTTCACATATAAAACCGGAATCTTTCACTGCTTCATCGAACGCTGACAACAGCTCAGAGAGTCAAAATGTGAAATCAGTAAATATTTCACCTGCGATAAGTTTTGTGTTCACTAATTCGTCAAGAATGACATAAGGATCTGAGGTTGTCTCTGGGACGAGATAAGAATTAATTAAATTTTCATATTATGACCACATAGTAAAATTTTCAAAATCATACATGGCAATGATCTTATCGATTTCTCCGGGCGAGGGCGATCTGGCGATACTTTCTTTTGCAAGTCTAATCATAGCTTCTTCTGATGGGTTACCCTCTGCAGCATTATTTGCTCTAGTGCTAATGGTAGTGAACCAAGCTTCAAGATTGCTGAGGTTACCGTCGAAAGTTGGCAAAACATCTAGAGGTTCAAGCAAACAAATATATATTATTGTCTACAGGATGGTTTTTGTCTGTGAGTCGGCAAGGAACTACTAAGATTGTGACCTGATGTGTCATTGTCTTGACTGACATTATTCACTGACACATTATTAGCATTACTCACAGGTAGCTGGGACACCTTCAGAGAAAATACAAGGGGAAAAAAAGAACATAAAGAATATAAAAAAAAGAATGACAACAAAATATTTTACATAAAAAAATAAATAAATTATGCTTAACTAACTTTGCATATTTAAAAATTATAAGATAATCTGAATGAGAAAGAAAGCTCACTGAAAATTGTTTAATTAAAATGCAAAAGAAAAGAATTATTAGTGGAACTTGAATTAATATGAAGGTGAGCTTCTCTACTCGCAATTCAATAACCTTGTCATTGTGGTGGTATACAAGCCTCCAGACGCAACTTCCAGCAATTCCAGGAGCAGCTTTTGAAAACTGACCACTGTCTGGAAAATCTCCCAACTCCTGCCCCAAACATCTTACTACAAGGAGATTTCAATTTGAGACATCTAAAATGGAGGAGTATAGCAAACAATATTTCAGCAGAGATCAGCCCAGGAGGCAGCACAGATGAAAATTCACACACACACGAACTATTAAATGTCTGCACCAAATTCACCTTAAACCAGCAAATATTAGAGTAAACAAAACTAGAAAATTCGCTGGACCTTATCTTCACTAACAACGACGATCTGATATGTAAATAACCGTATCAAAGACAATACACTCAGATCACAACATAATAGAGGTACAGACATGTATGCACAGGGCTCCTGACCAGCAAAATGTGATCAGTCATGAAGGTCTCTTCACAAAATTCAATTTCAATAACAAAAACATACAATGGGATCAAGTAACCATGTCAACAATTTTTGACTGAGAATGAAGAGGTATATGAGGGGAGTTCAGCATACCTGAAGTTTACCTGGGGAGAGTTCCGGGGGTCAACGCCCCCGCGGCCCGGTCTGTGACCAGGCCTCATGGTGGACCAAGGCCTGATCAACCAGGCTGTTACTGCTGGCCGCACGCAGTCCAACGTACGAACCACAGGTTGGCTGGTCAGGAACCGACTTTAGGTGCCCGTCCAGTGCCTTCTTGAAGACAGTCAGGGGTCTATTGGTAATCCCCGTTATGTATGCTGAGAGGCATATGATAATAAGGCAAAGTATTACATATCGTTTCAGCAGAAAGCCTCAACAAAAATTTCAAATGCATTTAGCATTTCATATCTGAGGAATAAATTAGAAACAGACGCGGTAAACACATTCTTGCTCACTCTACTAAAATAGTGTCCCATCCCCAGTTGTTTTGTTTGTGTTGCCTCTATGTATTTTATTTTGTTAAATCTCCACCTTTTTATTATGCAGAGGAATCTGTAATTTTGGAAATGCTAGAAGGCATAGCAATCAAAAAGTTTGATGCCATTGATGACAAGGCTGAGTGAACCATTGATGACAAGACTGAGTGAAACATTGATGACAAGACTGAGTGAACCATTGATGACAAGACTGAGTGAACCATTGATGACAAGACTGAGTGAACCATTGATGACAAGACTGAGTGAACCATTGATGACAAGGCTGAGTGAACCATTGATGACAAGACTGAGTGAACCATTGATGACAAGACTGAGTGAACCATTGATGACAAGACTGAGTGAACCATTGATGACAAGACTGAGTGAAACATTGATGACAAGACTGAGTGAAACATTGATGACAAGACTGAGTGAACCATTGATGACAAGACTGAGTGAACCATTGATGACAAGACTGAGTGAACCATTGATGACAAGACTAGTGAACATATGACAAGCTGAGTGAACATTGATGACAAGACTGAGTGAAACATTGATGACAAGACTGAGTGAACCATTGATGACAAGACTGAGTGAACCATTGATGACAAGACTGAGTGAACCATTGATGACAAGACTGAGTGAACCATTGATGACAAGACTGAGTGAAACATTGATACAAGACTGAGTGAAACATTGATGACAAGACTGAGTGAAACATTGATGACAAGACTGAGTGAACCATTGATGACAAGACTGAGTGAACCATTGATGACAAGACTGAGTGAACCATTGATGACAAGACTGAGTGAACCATTGATGACAAGGCTGAGTGAAACATTGATTACAAGACTGAGTGAAACATTGATGGCAAGACTGAGTGAAACATTGATGACAAGACTGAGTGAAACATTGATGACAAGACTTGAGTGAAACATTGATGACAAGACTGAGTGAAACATTGATGACAAGGCTGAGTGAAACATTGATGACAAGACTGAGTGAAACATTGATGACAAGACTTGAGTGAAACATTGATGACAAGGCTGAGTGAAACATTGATGAAAAGACTGAGTGAAACATTGATGACTAGACTGAGTGAACCATTGATGACAGGACTGAGTGAACCATTGATGAAAAGACTGAGTGAAACATTGATGACAAGACTGAGTGAAAGATTTTACTGCACATAATGAGGACACATTTTATTGAGGCAACGTCTCTCTCACCAGGAGGTTCATCAAGCTGTTACATAACATCTTGATAACACTCCTGCAGAGCGAAACGTTGCCACAATAAAATGTCACATTAGTTGCACTTGCGTCCTATTACCTGATATGTTGTCGGTAAATCTACCATTATCACAGGATAAGAATTAGATGTAGTTACGTAGTAACACAATCACAGGAAGGAATCCTTGTATTGCCTAACCCCAGTCCCCGTACCATAATGCTCGCCTCAGCCCCCGTACCATAATGCTCGCCCCAGCCCCCGTACCATAATGCTCTCCTCAGCCCCCGTACCATAATGCTCGCCCAGCCCCGTACCATAAGTCGCCTCAGCCCTACCATACTCGCTCAGCCCTACCTAATTGCCTCAGCCCGTACCATAAGCTCGCCTCAGCCCGTACCATAATGCTCGCCTCAGCCCCGTACCATAATGCTCGCCTCAGCCCGTACCATAATGCGCCTCAGCCGTACCATAATGCTCGCCTCAGCCCCGTACCATAATGCTCGCCTCAGCCCGTACCATAATGCTCGCCTCAGCCCCGTACCATAATGCTCGCCTCAGCCCCGTACCATAATGCTCGCCTCAGCCCAGTACCATAATGCTCGCCTCAGCCCCGTACCATAATGCTGCCTCAGCCCGTACCATAATGCTCGCCTCAGCCCCGTACCATAATGCTCGCCTCAGCCCGTACCATAATGCTCGCCTCAGCCCCGTACCATAATGCTGCCTCAGCCCGTACCATAATGCTCGCCTCAGCCCAGTACCATCAATGCTGCCTCAGCCCGTACCATAATGCTCGCCTCAGCCCCGTACCATAATGCTGCCTCAGCCCCGTACCATAATGCTCGCCTCAGTCCCGTACCATATGTCAGTCGTACATAATGTCGCCCCAGCTCAGTACCATAATGCTCGCCTCAGCCGTTACCAAAGCTCGCCTCAGCCCGTACTAATGCTCCCCAGTCCCAGTACCATAATAGCTCAGCCAGTCACCAGTCACCATAAAGCTCGCCTCGGCCCCGTACTATAATGCTCACCTCAGCCCCAGTACCATAATGCTAGCCTCAGTCCCAGTACCATAATGCTCGCCTTAGCACCAGTACCATAAAGCTTGCCTCAACCAAAATACCATAAAGCTCGTCTCAGCCCCAGTACCATAATGCTCGCCTCAGCCCCAGTACCATAATGCTAGCCTCAGCCTCAGTACCATAATGCTCGCCTCAGCCCCAGTACCATAAAGCTCGCCTCAGCCCCAGTACCATAATGCTCGCCTCAGCCCCAGTACCATAATGCTTGCCTCAGCCCCCGTACAATAATGCTCGCCTCGGCCCCCGTACCATAATGCTCACCTCAGCCCAAGTACCATAATGCTAGCCTCAGCCCCAGTACCATAATGCTCGCCTCAGCCTCAGTACCATAAAGCTCGCCTCAGCCAAAATACCATAATGCTCGCCTCAGCCCCTGTACCATAATGCTCGCCTCAGCCCCAGTACCATAAAGATCGCCTCAGCCCCAGTACCATAATACTCGCCTCAGCCCCAGTACCATAATGCTCGCCTCAGCCCCCGTACCATAATGCTCGCCTCATCCCCAGTACCATAAAGCTCGCCTCAGCCCCAGTACCATAATGCTAGCCTCATCCCCATTACCATAATGCTAGCCTCAACCCCAGTACCATAATGCTCTCCTCAGCCCCAGTACCATAAAGCTCTCCTCAACCACAGTACCATAAAGCTCGCCTCAGCCAAAGTACGATAAAGCTCGCCTCAGTCCCAGTACCATAATGCTCGCCCCAGCCCCCGTACCATAATGCTCGCCTCAGCCCCAGTACCATAATGCTCACCCCAGCCCCCGTACCATTTGCTCGCCCCAGCCCCGTACCATAATGCTCGCCTAGCCCCAGTACCATAATGCTCACCCCAGCCCCGTACCATAATGCTCGCCCCAGCCCCGTACCATAATGCTCGCCTCAGCCCCAGTACCATAATGCTCACCCCAGCCCCCGTACCATAATGCTCGCCTTATCCCCAGTACCATAATGCTCGCCCCAGCCACCGTACCATAATGCTCGCCTCAGCCCCAGTACCATAATGCTCACCCCAGCCCCCGTACCATAATGCTCGCCCCAGCCCCCGTACCATAAAGCTCGCCTCAGTCCCAGTACCATAATGCTCGCCTCAGCCCCAGTACCATAATGCTCGCCCCAGCCCCCGTACCATAATGCTCGCCCCAGCCCCCGTACCATAAAGCTCGCCTCAGTCCCAGTACCATAATGCTCGCCTCAGCCCCAGTACCATAATGCTCGCCCCAGCCCCGTACCATAATGCTCGCCCCAGCCCCGTACCATAAAGCTCGCCTCAGTCCCAGTACCATAATGCTCGCCTCAGCCCCAGTACCATAATGCTCGCCCCAGCCCCCGTACCATAATGCTCGCCCCAGCCCCCGTACCATAAAGCTCGCCTCAGTCCCAGTACCATAATGCTCGCCTCAGTCCCAGTACCATAATGCTAGCCTCAGTCCCAGTACCATAATGCTCGCCTCAGCCCCCGTACCATAATGCTCGCCTCAGTCCCAGTACCATAATGCTCGCCCCAGCCCCCGTATCATAAAGCTCGCCTCAGTCCCAGTACCATAAAGCTCGCCTCAGTCCCAGTACCATAATGCTCGCCCCAGCCCCCGTACCATAATGCTAGCCTCAGTCCCAGTACCATAAAGCTCGCCTCAGTCCCAGTACCATAATGCTAGCCTCAGTCCCAGTACCATAATGCTCGCCCCAGCCCCCGTACCATAATGCTAGCCTCAGTCCCAGTACCATAAAGCTCGCCTCAGTCCCAGTACCATAATGCTAGCCTCAGTCCCAGTACCATAATGCTCGCCTCAGCCCCCGTACCATAATGCTAGCCTCAGTCCCAGTACCATAATGCTCGCCTCAGTCCCAGTACCATAATGAATATCAAAATGGTATACAATTCCGACAGGTAGGTATGTAAAACACATAGGCAACAGTTAGGCATCTTTAATCCGAAACGTTTCGCCTACACAGTAGGCTTCTTCAGTCGAGTACAGAAAGTAGCCAGGAGCAGCAGATATGTGAAGACGATACAATCAGTCCATCACCCTTGAAGTCGAAGATTTGAAGTTGTCAGTCCCTCAGCCTCAGTATATAAGTCTCGACGCTGTCGTTTGATCTCCGAAGAGAAGATAGCTAGAGCTTGTTTCCACCTGCAACTCACGACTGTCATTCCCACGAGCTTCCCTGGGGCAGGGACGATGGCAGACCAGAGGGGCCTTGCTTCTCCCTACGAGCCCCGTGAGGGCGGGGAATGTGGCTAGGCCTGGGGACTGTTGGTACCAACGATGAGGAGGTACTTGTACCTTCTCCCATGGCAGACATTAGTCTGAGATACTCCCGAGAAAGGGAGCCAAGACCGGGCCACCACTTGGTAAAGGCCCGGGCCGGGAGACTACCGGCGGATCAAGAAGCAGCAGCTTGATCTCCACAATGTTTCAGAGTATGGGACAGAACTCTTCTCCAGGCTCAGGGACTGACGAGGATGATGGACTGATTGCATTTTCACATCTCTACTGATCCTGGTGCCTTCTCTGTACTCGACTGAAGAAGCCTACTGTGTACGCGAAACGTTTCAGATTAAAGATGCCTAACTGTTGCCTATGTGTCTTACTTACCAACCCCGTACCATAATGCTCGCCTCAGCCCCCGTACCATAATGCTCGCCTCAGCCCTCGTACCATAATGCTCGCCTCAGCCCTCGTACCATAATGCTCGCCTCAGCCCTCGTACCATAATGCTCGCCTCAGCCCTCGTACCATAATGCTCGCCTCAGCCCTCGTACCATAATGTTCGCCTCAGCCCTCGTACCATAATGCTCGCCTCAGCCCTCGTACCTTAATTAATGCTCGCCTCAGCCATCGTACCATAATGCTCGCCTCAGCCCTCGTACCATAATGCTCGCCCCAGCCCTCGTACCATAATGCTCGCCTCAGCTCTCGTACCATAATGCTCGCCTCAGCCCTCGTACCTTAATGCTTGCCCCAGCCCTCGTACCATAATGCTCGCCTCAGCCCCCGTACTATAATGCTCGCCCCAGCCCTCGTACCATAATGCTCGCCTTATCCCCCTTACTATAATGCTCGCCCCAGCCCTCGTACCATAATGCTCGCCTCAGCCCTCGTACCATAATGCTCGCCTCAGCTCTCGCACCATAATGCTCGCCCCAGCCCTCGTACCATAATGATCGCCCCAGCCCTCGTACCATAATGCTCGCCTCAGCCCCCGTACTATAATGCTCTCCCCATTCCTCGTACCATAATGCTCGCCTCAGCCCTCGTACCATAATGCTCGCCTCAGCTCCCGCACCATAATGCTCGCCCCATCCCTCATACCATAATGCTCGCCTCAGCCCCCGTACCATAATGCTCGCCCCAGCACCAGTACCATAATGCTGGCCACTGCAACACTACAGAGTGCCACATAACTCCAGCGCCAGTACCATAAAGCTCGCCACTGCAACACTGTAGAGTGCCACATAGTGCTGGCTCCTGCAACACTGCACATTGCCACATAATGCTCGCCACTGCAACACTACAGAGTGCCACATAACCCCAACCCCAGTACCGTAATGCTCACCACTGCAACACTGCAGAGTGCCACGTAACCCCAACCCCAGTACCATAATGCTCGCCACTGCAACACTGCAGAGTGCCACATAATGCTGGCCACTGCAACACTTCAGAGTGCAACAAAAGTTGATAATGTAGTTATATATTAGCAATAAAGATTTGAAAGGCATCGAAGAGACATTCACAAGTCATCATATCAAAAGTAATATCCAAATTTCATCAGTAAAAGTGGTAACCTGAGACATATACAGCACCACATAATTCCAACCTTTCACAGAGAACAAAGACACCAATATAATAAAATACTCAAGCAATTAAGCTTGAATCTGCACAAAAGTTGTATTATCAAGTTGCCAGCATGGTAGGGTCGAAGCACATCAGATGCGACACTAAAAAATTATCGAATGTAAATCAGTATTTCAATTTTAAAATTTTATTCCACAAAACAAAACAAAAACTGGGGCCTATACATGGTCAAAATCAATTCAAACTCTTCTCTAAGACTGAACAGAATTTAAGAAGGAAAGGAAGTAAGTAATAAAGTAATTTTTATGTACGCTTGGTGTACATAACATACACATTTTAGCAAC
>WNWK01040777.1:0-16801 GCA_009830355.1 Cherax destructor
TTTATTTGTGAGTGGACATGTCAGCAGATGGGTCTATGAAGGATTAGGTGAATCATAGAATTGATGAGGGGAAAAGGGTGAGTGGTGCACTTCGGAGTCTGTGGAGACAAAGAACTTTGTCCATGGAAGTAAAGAGGGGAATGTATGAGAGCATAGTTATACCAACACTCTTATATGGGAGTGAATCATGGGTGATGAATGTGGCAACGAGGAGAAGGCTGGAGGCAGTGGAGATGTTATGTCTGAGGTCAATGTGTTGTGTGAATATAATGCAGAGAATTTGGAGTTTGGAAATTAGGAGGAGGTTCGGGAATACCAAAACTATTATCCAGAGAGCTGAGGAGGGGTTGTTGAGGTGGTTCGGACATGTAGAGAGAATGGAACGAGACAGAATGATTTCGAGAGTGTATAAATCTGTAGTGGAGGGAAGGCGGGGTAGGGGTCGGCTTAGAAAAGGTTGGAGGTAGGGGGTAAAGGAAATTTTGTGTGCGAAGGGCTTGGACTTCCAGCAAGCATGTGTGAGCGTATTTGATAGGAGTGAATGGAGGCATATGGTTTTTAATACTTGACGTGCTGTTGGAGTGTGAGCAAAGTAACATTTATGAAGGGATTCAGGGAAACCGGCAGGCCGGACTTGAGTTCTGGAGATGGGAAGTACAGTGCCGGCACTCTGAAGGAGGGGTGTTAATGTGGCAGTTTTATAACTGTAGTGTAAAGCACCCTTCTGGCAAGACAGTGATGGAGTGAATGATGATGAAAGTTTTTCTTTTTCGGGCCACCCTGCCTTGGTGGGAATCGGCCGATGTGTTAATAAAAAAAAAAAAATATATATATATTGTTTTCATACAAAATGATCACGAGGTTTCTTATCATTTTCATGATTTAAGATAAGAAAGCAATGCTTAAAAACATAAGCTTAAATACGTTTTAAGTAAATCTTTTAAGAAAAAAAACAGTATTATCTGCTGCTTCAGAAATAACGACACATCTAAAGAAAATCCGTAAATTAGGAGTTTCTATTGTAAAATTCCACTATAAAGCTCTTTATTGAATTTCTTGTTGAGTTTCCCTGAAATGTAAACTTTGATTCAGTGGTGGCTGGGCTGGAACTTATTCATTATCTGCTCTGTGTGCATAATTAATTTCAATTATGGATAAGCCCTGTCACGCTGGGAATGTTTATTTAATAATGAAAGAATTTTTCCCACGTTTGGTGTATATCATTGCAGCAACGTAATGAACTGTTTTGTTGATGAATTACAGAAAAAAAAGAAGTGTGTTTCTGTGTTTGTGTGCGTGAGTTTATGTATGTGTGTTTGTACTCACCTAATTACAGTTGCAGGGGTCGATTCATAGCTCCTGGCCCCCGCCTTTTCACTGGACCCTACTAGGTCACTCCCTGCTCCGTGAGCTTTTATCATATCTCTTCTTTAAGCTATATATGTATCCTGCCTCCACAACCTTCCTTTTCAGACTACTCCACTTCCTGACAACTCTGTGACTAAAGAAATACTTCCTAACATCCCTGTGACTCATCTGAGTCTTCAACGTTGAATTGTAACCCCTTGTTGATGTGTCCCATCTCTGAACATCATATCTCTGTCCACCTTGTCGATTCCTCTAATGATTTTATATGTCGTTATTATATTTCCCTGTCCTTCCTGTCCTCCAGTGTCAAGTCGATTTCCCTTGACCTCTCCTCGTTGGATATGCCCCTTAGTTCCGGGTCTAGTCTCGTTGCAAACCTCTGCACTTTCTCTAGTTTCCTGATGTGCTTGGCTAGGTGTGGGTTCCAAACTGGAGCAGCATACTGCAATATGGGGCTGACGTACACCGTGTACAGGGTTAGGAACGACTCTTTACTGAGATCCCGGAATGCTATTCTTAGGTTCGCCGGTCACCCATATGCTGCAGCAGTTATTTGGTTGATGTGCGCCTCAGTAAATGCACTTGGTATTATGCACACTCCGAGATACTTTCCCTTGAGAAATTGTACTCTTTCTGTGGTCTTCTTTGCCCTTCCCCGATCTTCATAATTTTGCACTTGCTGGGGTTGAACTCCAAGAGTTAATTGCTGGACCAGGCCTGCAGCCTGTCCAGGTCCCTACTAGTCTTCCTCTGTCTGAATTCTCCTCATTAACATCACATCGGCCGAAAACAGGGACACTTCTGTTCCTATTCCTTCCGTCATGCCATTCACATATACCAGAAACAGCACTGGTCTTAGTACTGAACCCTATGGAACTCCACTCGTTACAGGCGCTCACTCTGACACCTCATCACGTACCATGACTCGCTGATGCCTTCCCGTCAGGTATTCTCTGATCCATTGCAGTGCCTTCCCTGTTATACCTGCCTGGTCCTCCAGCTTTTTTGCACTAATCTCATGTGTGGAACTGTGTCAAAAACCTTCTTACAGTCCAAGAAAGTGCAATCTATCCACCCCTTTCTCTCTCTCTTGTCTTACTGCTGTCACCTTGTCATTGAACTTTAGTAGGTTCGTGACACAAGATTTCCCGTCTCTGAATCCGTGCTGGTTGTCGTTTATAAGCTCATTCCTTTCTAGTTGGTCCACCACTCTTCTCATAATCTTCTACATGACTCTGCATACAATACATGGCAGTGACACTGTCTGCCTCCTTTTTTAAAATATTAGGACTACATTTGCTGTCTTCCATACCTTGGGTAGACGCCCTGTTTTGATAGATGTCTTGAAAATTGATGTTAATGGTACAAAGAGCGCCTCTGCTCCCTCTCTCAGAACCCATGGAGAAATGTTATCCGGCCCCATCGCCTTTGAGACATCTAGTTCGCTTAGCAGTTTCTTCACCTCCTCCTCGGTTGTATGTATCATATCCAGCACTTGTTGGTTTACCCCAACTCTCCGTCTTTCCGGAGTCCTTTCTGTCTCCACTGTGAATACTTCTTTGAATCTCAAGTTAAGCTCCTCACATACTTCAAGGGTGTTTTTTTTAAACTCTCCTCCTTCCTTCGTCAGCCTGATTACCTGGTCTTTGACTGTTGTTTTCTTCCTGATGCGACTGTACAACAGCTTCGGGTCAGACTTGGCTTTCACTGCTATGTCATTTTCGTATTGTCGCTAGGCTTCTCTTCTTACTTGTGCATATTCATTTCTTGCTCTTCCACTACTCTCCATGTTCTCCGGGGTCCTTTGCGTTCTATACTTCTTCCATTCTCTAGCACAGTTGGTTATATCCTCTCTACACATTTGGGTAAACCATAGGCTCGTCCTGGCCTTCTCATTATGTCTGTTGCCCTTGGGGGCAAACCTCTCCTCTGCTTCCTTGCATATTGTTTTCACATATTCCATCTTATTTACTGTTTTCCCTGCCAGTTCTATGTCCCACTGAACCTCGCACAGGAAATTCCTCATGGTTGTATGGTCCCCTCTCTTGTAGTTTGGGTTCATTCGTGTTGCCCTTCCTGTCTCCCTCTTCACTTTTATCTCTACTATGCATTCAAAGTTTAGAACCACATGATCACTAGCTCAGAGTGGCCTTTCATATATGATGTCCTCAATATCTGTACTGCTCAAGGTAAATACTAGGTCCAGTCTTGCTGGTTCATCCGCTCCCCTCTCTCTGTGGTAGTGTCCCTAATGTGTTGATATATGAGGGTTTCCAGTGCCACCTTCAACGTTTCTGGGCTCCCATGTGGCTCCAGGTTTTCCCAGTCGATTTCTTTGTGATTGAAGTCACCCACGACCAGTAGCTTTGCCCTGCTCACAATGGCAACTTCAGCCAGTGTGTCAACCATCGCACTGGTACTCTCATCATATTCTTGTCTTGGTCTTCTGCTGTTCTGTGGTGGGTTATACATCACTGCAGTCACCACCTTGGGACCCCCATTGTTTTTTGATGAGCAGTGCCACTCCTCCACCCCCCTTCCCTGTTCCTTCTGTCTTTTCTCAGGATCTGATATCCAGTTGGAAAGATGGCATTTGTTATCATTCCTGGTGGCTTGGTTTCTATGAGGGCTATCAAGTCTGGTGACGCCTCTGCGATTCTTTCACGCCACTTCTCCCACTTGCTCATTGTACCATCAGTGTTCGTGTACCACACCTTCAGCATTCTCTCTAATATTGTATTCTGGGGGATTTGTGGGGTTGGGGATCCTGGCAGGGTGCTATGGGATTCTACTGCATATTTTGGGGTAGGGGTTGTAAGTGTGTGTTTAGTGCAGGGTTCTGAGGGTGGCTCTGTGGGTGTTTGCGCACTCTTCTCCACTCGACTCTTGTTGTTCTCTGCTGACTCTAGCCTTGTCTCTCTTGCCCCTTTCATCTCTCTATCCTCTCTCTCAGCGTTGCCGATCTTTTCTCAGTCTCTTGATTCCTTTAACCGTGGTTTGTCCTACAGGATCTTGTTCCACACCATTTCTTTGTGTATGTGACTGGGAATGTGTGTGTGTACTCACCTATTTGTGGTTGTAGGGTTGAGACATAGCTTCTGGCCCCGCCTCTTCACTGATCACTACTAGGTCCTCTCTCTCCCTGCTCCATGAGCTTTATCATACCTCATCTTTAAACAATGAATGGTTCCTGCCTCCACTACATCACTTGCCAGATTATTCCACTTCCTGACAACTCTATGACTAAAGAAATACTTCCTAACTTCTTTTTGACTCACCTGAGTTTTCAACTTCCAATTTTGACCCCTTGCTTCTGTGTTCCATCTATGAAACATCCTGTCTCTGTCCACCTTATCTATTCCTCTCAGTATTTTGTATGTCGTTATCATGTCTCCCCTAACCCTCCTGTCATCCATTGTCGTCAGGCCGATTTCCCTTAACCTTTCTTCGTATGACATTCCCTTTAGCTCTAGAACTAGCCTTGTTGCAAACCTTTGCACTTTCTCTAATTTCTTGACATGCTTGACCAGGTGTGGGTTCCAAACTGGTGCTGCATACTCAGTATGGGCCTGACGTACACGGTGTACAGAGTCTTGAACGATTCCTTACTGAGTTATCGGAACGCTATTCTCAGGTTTGCCAGGCGCCCATATGCTGCAGCAGTTATCTGGTTGATGTGCTCTTCAGGAGACGTGCTCGGTGTTATACTCACCCCAAGATCTTTCTCCTTGAGTGAGGTTTGCAGTCTTTGGCCACCTAGCCTATACACTGTCTGCGGTCTTCTTTGCCCTTTCCCAATCCTCATGACTTTGCATTTAGCGGGGATAAATTCAAGGAGCCAGTTGCTGGACCAATCGTCCAGCCTGTCCAGGTCTCTTTGTAGTCCTGCCTGATCCTCATCTGATTTAATTCTCCTCATTAACTTCACATCATCTGTGAACAGAAACACTTCTGAGCCTAACCCTTCCATCCTGTCATTCACATATACCAAAAATAGTACTGGTCCTAGGACTGACCCTTGTTGAACCCCGCTCGTCACAGGCACCCACTGTAATACCTCATCACGTACCATGACTCGTTGTTGCATTATTGTTAGGTAATCTCTGATCCATTGCAGTGCCCTTTCTGTTATACGTGCCTGATCCTCTAGCTTATTCACTAATCTCTTGTGAGGAACTGTGTTGAAGGCCTACTTGCAGTCCAAGAAAATGCAATCTACCCACCCCTCTCTGTCGTGTCTTACATCAGCTACCTTGTCATAAAACTCCAGGATTTGCCTTCCATGAATCCGTGCTGGTTGTCGTTTATAAGTTGGTTCCGTTCCAGGTGCTCCACCACTCTCCTCCTGATAATCTTCTTCATGACTTTGCATACTATACACGTCAGTGACACTGGTCTATAGTTTAGTGCCTCGTTTCTGTCTCCTTTCTTAAAAATGGGGACTACATTTGCCCAGTTTCAATGGCTGTGTTGAAAATTGTGGTTAGTGGCACACACAGTGTCTCAGCTCCCTATCCTTGGACCCACGAAGAGATATTGTCAGGTCCCATCACCTTTGAGGTTTCAAGGTCACTTAGCAGCTTCTTCACCTCCTCTGCGGTTGTGTGTATTTCATCCAACACTTGTTGGTATATCCCTTGTTGGTGTACCCCTCTGTTCTGTCTTCCTAGAATCCATTCTGACTCCACTGTAAATTCTTCCTTATATCTCGTGTTGAGTTCCTCACATACTTCTTGGTCATTTCTTGTGAGTTCTCCAGCTTCTTTCCTCTGCCTGATTACCTAGTCATTGACTGTTGTATTCCTCCTGATGTGGCTATACAACAGCTTCGGGTCGGACTTTCGATGCTATGTTGTTTCCGTATTTTCGCTGGGCCTCCCTGCTTCTCTGTGCATACTTGTTTCTGGCTTTTTGACTAATCTCTTTATTTTCCAGGATCCTTTGTCTTCTGTACTTTTACCATTCTCTAGTGCTCTTAGTTTTTGCCACCCTACACCTTCGGGTAAACCAAGGGCTCGTTCTGGTCTTTCTATTATTTCTGTTGCCCTTGGGAACAAACCTTTCCTCTGCCTCCTTGCATTTTGTTGTTTCTCTTACCCACTGAACCTCCTGCAGGAAGTTTCTCATGCATGTGTAGTCTCCCCTTTTATAGTTTGGCTTTTCCTATCCTACTCCTGTTACCCTCTCCGCTTGTAACTCTACAATGTATTCAAAGCTCAGAACCACGTGATCACTAGCTCCGAGGGGCCTTTCATATGTGATTTCCTTAATGTCCGTGCTACACAGGGTGAACACGAGGTCCAGTCTTGATAGTTCATCCTCCCCTCTCTCTCAGGTAGTTTCCCTAACATGTTGATGCACGAGGTTTTCCAGTACCACATCCATCATCTTGGCTTTCCATGTTTCGGGACCCCCATGTGGCTTCAGGTTTTCCCAATCAATCTCCTTGTGGTTGAAATCGCTCATAACTAGTAACTTTGCTCTTCTTGTATGAGTTCTTATGGCCACCTCAGCTAGTGTGTCAACCATTGCTCTGTTGCTCTTTTCATAGTCTTCTCTTGGCCTCCTGCAGTTCTGTGGTGGGTTATACATCACTGCAATGACTACATTATGTCCCCCAGACTGAATTGTACCTACTATGTAATCCCTTTCACCAATTTCGTCCATTCCTTCCATTCCCTTGAATCCCCATCGGTTTTTAATGAGCAGTGCAACTCCTTCCCCTCTGCTCCTATCTTTCCTCAGGATCTCTTATCCAGGTGGGAAGATTGAGTCTGTAATCGTCAAGTGAATTTCGTTTCTGTGACTACTATGATTCTTTCATGCCACTCCTCACATTTATTTGTTATTCCATCTGCGTTCGTATACCAAACCTTCAACTTCTTTCCTAAAACTGTGTTACTGTGGTCTGTGGAAAATGGTGGGGTTGGGGGAGCGAAAGCCCTGGCAAGGACCTATGGGGGTTGCTGTGGGTGTGGGTTTGTGATGAGGTGGGTGGAGGCAGAGGGTACAGTGTGTGAGTTTTTATTTAGATTGTTTGATTGCAGTGTGGTTGCCGTGGTTGGAGTCTTTCTGAGGGTGGTTCTGGAGGAGGTTGTGTTTGCTCTTCCACAGGGTCTGGGGTCTCCAGCTCATCTCCATCATTGACTCTCATTCCTCCTTGCATCTTTGTACCCTCTCTTTCAGTATCTGCCTTTCTTCTTGTGTTCTGTCTCAGTCGAGGTACAGTCTCCGGTACTCTGGTTTGTCCCTTAGTTTTGCTTTCTCCTGCAGGATCCTGTTTCGAGGTGATTCTGCCTTGAAAATAACTTTGACTGGCCATTTGTTTCCTCTTGCAAACCACCCAATTCTCAGAAAATTTGTCAACTGGGTCATGTCGTCCTCTTCTATTGCTTTCATGATACTTTCAATCACTTTTCTCCTCCTGTTTTTTTGCTTCATAAGATTCCCCTTCAACTTCCTGGAGTCTATAGACAAAAAGTGACCACTCCCTTTCGCCCTCCCACTGTATTTCCCTTTGCATCCCCTTAGACGATTTAGTTACTGCCATTGAAGCTTTCTTTCTTTCAATCTCTTCCCTAGCTGATGTCCCTGTGCTCAGTGTTCGGTCTTTTTTCCTGCTCAGCTTTTTCTGGGTACTGCAATTGTCTATTAGAGCCTCTGCATATTGCTTAGCTCATTCATTTCCTTTAGTCCTTTCATTTGATCCTGATGTTCTCCTCGTCTTTTCCCGGGCTCCATGTGGGTCTGATAGGGCCTCCACATACAGTATGGCTCCTTTGTTCCCTACAGTCCCCATGTCTTTGACTGACAGCAGTTCCTGATGTCATGGCTGTTCTGCCTTTCGGTTCTTTAGACTGTTTCAGATTTTTTAGTTCCTCTTCTAAGCTCTGTATCTTAGCTTCTGCTGCTATAGCTTGTAGCTCCCATATCCTGCTCTCTGCAGGTATCCTCTCCTCCATTTTCTTGCTGAGCTCTTCTAGCTTCCTTCCCCCTCTTCCTCCCTTTTCGTGAGCTCTGCCTCCCAATCTTCCCTCCCAGGTTCATCCACCAGTCCCCTTAGTCTCCGTCCTGCTCTTTGGTAACCATTTTTTTTACCACAGAAAAAAGAGCTTATGTATTTTCGTGAGTGAATGCTTGTGTGTGTGTGGGGAAGGGGGTTTGTTGTAGGGAACAAGAGGGGGGACGTAGGGACGGGGAGAGGGAGAGAGAGTGGGAGGGGGAGAGAGTGACAGAGGGGGAGAGAGATGAGGGAAGGATAGAGGGGTACAGGGAGAGAGGGAAAAAGGAAGTGAGGGAAAGGCACGGGGGGAGAGGGGAAGGGAGGAAAACTGAAAGGAGGAGGAGGAGAAAGA
Source organism: Cherax destructor (assembly GCA_009830355.1). Taxonomy (NCBI): domain Eukaryota; kingdom Metazoa; phylum Arthropoda; class Malacostraca; order Decapoda; family Parastacidae; genus Cherax; species Cherax destructor. The sequence continues at coordinate 8,724 of WNWK01040777.1, forward strand.
AGTTGAAGAGGAAGTGGAAGAGATAAAGAGAGAGAGAGAGAGAGTGAGTGAGTGTGAGAGGGGGAGGGAGAAGGAGTGTGGGGGAGTATATGTGGCAGAGGGTGGTAAGGATCTAGATGTGAGGCCCAGTAGACTCTACACGAGGGAGGGAGAGGGAGGAAGTAAGTAAGTAAGTTTATTCAGGTATACACAAATACAGTTACACAGATTATCATACATAGCAGCAAATGTGTAGAAAACCTGGGATAACCCAAAAAGTCAGACAGAGTGACTTATTTCCATTGGGGTCCATATTTATTTTCATTGGAGGAGGAGAAGGAAAAGGAAGAGAAGGGGGAAGGAGAGGGGAGGAAGAGGAGGAGTGAGGAAGGAAGGAGGAGGAACAGAAGGAGGAAGAGGAGTAGGAGAAGAAGGAAGAGGAGGAGGAGAGGGAGGAGGAGAGGGAAAGAGGATTGTGGTTTTTTATTGTTTGTGAATGTGTGGGGGTTTTTCATCATGCTTGGTCTTACATGCTTGTTTTGTATAGCCCCCTTGCTAGTGGGTTAAAAGGCCTGTGTGTGTGTGTGTGTGTGTGTGTGTGTGTGTGTGTGTGTGTGTGTGTGTGTGTGTGGAGTGTACGAGTGCTGAATATTGTGATGGAGAGTGTTGGTAAGTGGTTGGGTGTGAGAGGTGTGGTGAGTGGTGTGGTTAGTGTGTGATGGAGAGGTGAGGGTGTTAGTGTGTGGTAGAGGGTGGGTTAGTGTGTGTGGTAGAGGGTGGGTTAGAGTGTGTGGTAGAGGGTGGGTTAGAGTGTGTGGTAGAGGGTGGGTTAGTGTGTGGTAGAGGGTAGTGTGTGGTAGAGGGTGGGTTAGAGTGTGTGGTAGAGGGTGGGTTAGAGTGTGTGGTAGAGGGTGGGTTAGTGTGTGTGGTAGAGGGTGGGTTAGAGTGTGTGGTAGAGGGTGGTTAGAGGTGTGTGGTAGAGGTGGGTTGAGGGTGTGGTAGAGGTGGGTTAGAGTGTGTGGTAGAGGGTGTGGGTGAGTTAGAGTGTGTGGTAGAGGGTGGGTTAGAGGTGTGGTGAGTGGTTAGAGGGTGGGTTGAGTGTGTGGTAGAGGGTGGGTTAGAGTGTGTGGTAGAGGTGTTAGGTGGTGAGGGTGGGTTAAGTGTGTGGTAGAGGGTGGGTTAGAGTGTGTGGTAGAGGGTGGGTTAGTGTGTGGTAGAGGGTGGGTTCGAATGTGTGGTAGAGGGTAGGTTAGAGTGTGTGGTAGAGGGTGGGTTAGTATGTGGTAGAGGGTGGGTTAGAGTGTATGTGTGAGTGGTCACTGTTTACAAGGGGTGCCTGCTGTTCATGTACTCACCTATTTGTACTCACCTATTTGTTATTGCAGGGGTCGATTCATAGCTCCTGGCCCCGCCTCTTCATTGATTGCTACTAGGTCCTCTCTCTCCCTGCTCTATGAGCTTTATCAAACCTCGTCTTAAAACTATGTATGGTTCCTGCCTCCACTACGTCGCTTTCTAGGATATTCCACTTCCTGACTACTCTATGGCTGAAGAATTACTTCCTAACATCCCTTTGACTCATCTGAGTCTTCCAATTGTGCCCCCTTGTTTCTGTGTCCCCTCTCTGGAACATCCTGTCACTATCTACCTTGTCAATTCCCCGCAGTATTTTGTATGTCGTTATAATGTCTCCTCTAACCCTCCTGTCTTCCAGTGTTGTCAGGCCGATTTCCCTTAACCTTTCGTCGTAGGACATTTCCCTTAGCTCTGGAACTAACCTTGTCGCAAACCTTTGCAATTTCTCTAATTTCTTGACGTGCTTGACCAGGTGTGGGTTCCAAACTGGTGCTACATACTCTAGTATGGGCCTGACGTACACGGTGTACAGTGTCTTGAACGATTCTGTGTGTGTTTGTCTGTGTCTGTGTAAGTTTGTGTGTACTCACCTAGTTGTATGTACCTATTTGTGGTTGCATGGGTCGATTCATAGCTCCTGACCCCACATCTTCTCTTGTCGTTACTAATGTTACCTCTCGCCCTGCTCCACGACCTTTATCGAACCATTAAAGCTATGTATGGATCCTGCCTCCACTACATCAATATAGAGATTGTTCCACTTCCTGACAAATACTTCTTAAATCCCTGTGACTCTTCTGAGTTTTTCAAATTCCATTTGTGACCCCTTGATTCTGTGTGCCATCTCCGAAACATTCTGTCCATATCCACCTTGTCAATTGCTCTCACTATTTTATTTGTTAACATGTTCCACCTATCCCTAATGTCCTCCAGTGTCATCAGGCAGATTTTTCTTAACCTCGTCTTAGTTTCGGGACTAGTCTTGTTGTAAAACTTTGCACTTTCTCTAATTTTTTGACGTGCTTGACCAGGTGTGGGTTCATACTTGTGCTATTCTATGTTTGCCAGGCGCCCATAAGATGCCGCAGTTAATTGTTGATATGCACTTCTGGAGATGTGCTCGTTATGATATTCACCCCAAAATTCTTTTACTTGAGTGAGGTTTGCCCCTTTTCACCCTGTAGCATTTACTTCGTCTGTGGTCTTTTTTAACCTTCCCTAATCTGTATTACTTTGCTCTTGGTGCGGTTAAACTCCAGGACAAGGCGCACCTCTCCAGATCCCATTGTAGTCCTACCTGATTGTTATTCACTCTCCGCATCAGCTTCTCGTCGTATCCAAAGAGGGACACCTCTGAATCTATCTCTTCTATCATGTCATTCACATATACCATAAACAGCACTGACCCTATGACTGGCCTCTGTGGAACACCACTCGTCACATGCGCCCACTCTGACACCTCATCACGTACCATAGCTCGTTGTTTCATTTTGTCAGGTATTCCCAGATCCATTGCATTGCCCTTAATTATGTTATTCCTGCCTGCTCCTCTAGCTTTTGCACTAATCTCCTGTGTTGAAATGTGTTCAAAGCCTTCTTACTGTCCAAGAAAATGCAATCTACCCATACCTCTCTCTCCTGTCTTACTTCTGTTACCCTGTCATAAAACTACACTAGGTTTGTGGAACAGGATGATTTTCCTCCTGACACAGTGATGGTTATTGTGTATAAGCTCATTCCTTTCACAGTGCTCCACCACTCTTCTGATAATATTCTCAATGATAGATGTGTTAAAGAATGTTATTAGTGGCATGCTCAGTGCCTCTGCTCCCTTCCTCAGGATCCATGGAGACATGTTGTCTGGGAACACCGCCTTTGACGTATCTAGTTCGCTTAGCAGTCTTTTCACTTCTTCCTTCCATGTTTGCTGCAAACCTTTCTGTCTCCACTGAATATACTTCCCTAAATATAGTGTTGAGCTCTTCACATACTTCCTGGTCATTTCTTGTGATCTTCCCTCCCTCCTTCCGCAACCTGTCTGTTCTTTGTTTTCCTGATATGGCTATACAACAGCTTTGGGTCAGATTTGGCTTTCGACTCTACCATTTTTGCATTGCTGCTGGGCTTTTTGTATCTATGCAAATTCATTTCTAGCTCTTCGGCTAATCTCCTTATTTTCCTTGGGCCATTGTCTTCTATACTTTTTCCATGCTTTAGCACACTTAGCTTTGTCCTCTGTACACTTTCGGTTGAACAAGGAAATATCGTGTGAGTGAGTTCTGTTTCCGTGAGTGCTATGATGTCCCAGGATGCCTCCATGATTCTTTCGTGCCACTCCTCACACTTATTTGTTATTCTGTCTGTGTTGGCGTACCATACCTTCAGCTTCTTTTCCAATACTGAATTCAGGGGGGTTTGTGGGGGCTGGGGGAGTGGGTAACCTGGCAGGATACCATGGGAAGCCAAAGGTAAGGTTTGTGATAGGGTGGGTGACTTTTGGTGTGTAGTGTGGTGGTTGCTTGATGGTTTTCCTTAGTTCGGGATCTCTTTCCTGCCTCTTGCATTTTTGTATCTTCTCAGTTTTTGCTATTCTCTTCATGTTCTGTAGTAGTTAAAGTATACCTGCTGGTAATTTGATGAGTTCTCTAGCCGTGGTTATGTTGCAGGATCCTGTTTTGCACGGTTTGTCTTAAAAATCAATTTGACTGAATGATTTTTTCTCTTTAGTACCCCCCCCTATTCTCTGAAATTTGTCAGCTCGGTCATTTCCTCCTCTTCTTTTTTGTTTAATTTCAGTCTCTTTTTTCTCCCTGTCATCTTTGTTCATATGTCGTCTCATTTGTCATTGAAGCCCATGAATAAAATTGATTTCTCCCTCTCTTCTTCCATTGTATTTTCCTCTGTATCTCTGGGTACAATTTAAATATCTCCAAAGCTGCATCCTATATCATTTCCTGGATATCCCAATGGCCTGATAACGCCCCTGCATGGGACGTATTCCTTCCCTTCGTTTAGTCCCCTTGCTGACTGCTGTTCCTCAGTTTAACTCGACATTTCCTGGGCCACTGGTGGTCTGAATGGGCCTCTGTGATAGATTTATCTCCTTCCTATCATTCGGTCCCCTCCCTTTTGTTCTTTGGCTCAGTATCCTGTACCAGCATTTTCAGTTCCTCTTCTAGGGTCTGTAACCTAGTATCTGCAGCTTCGGATTCTAGCTTCCATTCTTGTTCTCTGCAGCCATCCTCTCCTCCATTTTATTGTTAAACTCATCTACCCTCCTTTCCCTCTTGTGTGTATCTTTATGTGTGTACTCACTTATTTAAACTTATCTTTTTGTGGCTTCAGGGGTTGATCCACACCTATTGGCCTCACCTCTTTGCCACTCGCTACTAGGTCCACTCAGAGAGCATTGTTGTATCCTGTCACCACTACATCATTCTCAAGATTCCACTTCTTGACCACTCTAGTGCTGAAGAAATACTTCCTAACATCCCTGAGACTCATTAGATTATTTAACTTTCATGGATGGCCTCTCGTTCCTGTGGGTTTGTATGGGTATAGGAGTGTGTGTACTCACCTAATTGTGGTTGCAGGGGTCGATACTCAGCTCCTGGCCCCGCCTCTTCGCTGTCTGCTACTGGGTCTCTGCTCTCCCTGCTCCATGAGCTGTATCATACCTTGTCTTAAAACTATGTATGGTTCCTGCCTCCACTATATTTTTCTCTAGACTATTCCACTTCCTGACTATTCTGTGGCTGAAGAAATGCTTCCTAACATCCCTTTGACTCATCTGAGTCTTCAGCTTCCAGTTGTGTCCCCTTGTTTCCGTGTTCCCTCTCTGGAACATCCTGTCACTGTCTACCTTGTCAATTCCCCGCAGTATTTTGTATGTTGTTATCATGTCTCCTCTGACCCTTCTTTCCTCCAGTGTTGTTAGTCCTATTTCCCTCAACCTTTCTTCATAAGACAGACCCCTAAGTTGTGGAACTAACCTTGTCGCAAACCTTTGCACTTTCTCTAGTTTCTTGACCAGGTGTGGGTTCCAGACTGGTGCTGCATATTCTAGTATGGGCCTGACGTACACGATGTACAGTGTCTTGAACGATTCCTTGTTAAGGTAACGGAACGCTAATCTTAGGTTTGCCAGTCGCCCATATGCTGCCGCAGTTATCTGGTTGATGTGTGCCTACGGAGACGTGCTTGGCGTTATACTCACTCCAAGGTCTTTCTCCTTTGCCGAGGTTTGTAGCCTTTGTCCGCCTAGCTTGTACTCTGTCAGCGGTTGTTACAAAATGACACGATATCTATTAACAATAGATATCTCCAGTGAACACTAGAAAGGAAAGCCCTTCTAGCATCCAGCCTGTTACTGGGCTTTTGCAACAAAGTCAGTATCCTGGTTCAGTTATCCGACATAGTATATAGATAAAGGGGATTACAACTGATAGGGTACTAACCAAAGTAAATGATTTAAAAGATTTATTAAAGTGAGAAAATCTAGGGTAGCAAAGTAAATCAATTATGAAGATATTAATATATCAATTAGGTTAATTAGGAGGGTAGCTCCTACACTGCTCTCATATACAATAAGTCTGTGCTGAGGGCACATATATATAAATGACTCAGAGGTACCATCAGGTACAATGTCAGTAATAACAATAATATATACAAATAATAATAAATGTGTGTACGAGTGTGCTCCCGGTAACTATGACTCGACTCAACCAGTGTACGACAGAACAACTTCTCATAAGCTAGCTGTACTATACTGACAATCAGAACAGCTTGATTGTCCAGTAAAATGACCACTTCGCAGAACAGCACTATAACAGGCAACAGCAACACAGCATCAGGAACAAGGAGATAGAAAATCGACCCTAACTGGGGACCATCAGTAGATCCTCCAAAACAGTCCCAAAACTCCCTTTCTACTGAAACTAGGTTCAGCATAAACAATCCCAAACTGTGGCGGTGCACAGATGCCTTATCGAAGTAGGTCCAGAGCTAGAGCTAGAGACCTGAGTTATCAAAGAGTGTCAAGGTGACACACAACCCAGAACAAAGTCGAATAATCACTGTCTAGTCTATTCTCTGTGAACAAAGTTACACAGAGTTCAGAGAAGTATGATTCGCCTCACCAACAAATACATACTCTACCCAACAGAGTCTAATGTCGAGAACAACAAGAGTGAGGAGTTGACTCGACGGGGGCAGCAGGCCAGAGAGAGCGATGAAAGAGGAACCACCACCCAGCTCAGGTGTGTCCAGAGACTGACTCTCCCCCCGCAACAAGACGCCGGCAGCCTAACAGTCGTTTGCCAACACCAAGGCAGTTACTACACACTCTCGAGCACAACAAAATATAATATCCTACCTAAAGTAAATAAATACAAATGATAAATAATAGTCTAATAATAATATAAAGCCAAATATTAACGATTTAGCTATAATCGAGAATATTCGCAATATAAAATTATAGAAAATTGAAATATACATTATATACATTGAGGCCCAGTTCAAGGGGCGCAACAGCGGTCTTCTTTGCCCTTCTCCGATCCTCATGACTTTGCATTTGGAGGGATTGAATTCGAGAAGCCAGTTGCTAGACCAGATGTCGGGCTTGTCCAGGTCTGTTTGCACCCTGCCTGGTCCTCTTCCGATGTGATTCTCCTCATTATTTTCACATCATCCGTGAATAGAGACACTTCTGAGTCTATCCCGTCCGTCATGTCATTTACATATACCAAGAATAACACTGGTCCTAGGACTGACCCCTGCGGTACACCGCTCGTCACAGGCGCCCACTGTGATACCTCACCACGCACCATGACCCGTTGTTGCCTCCCTTTGAGGTATTCCCTGATCCATTTCAGTGCCCTTCCTGTTATACCTACTTGTTCTTCCAACTTCTTTACTAATCTCATGTGAGGAACTGTGTCGAAGGCCTTCCTGCAGTCCAGGAAAATGCAATCAACCCACCCTTCTCTCTCCTGCCTTACCTCTGTTATTTTATCATAGAACTCTAGGAGGTTTGTTACACAGGATTTGCCTTCCCGGAATCCGTGCTGTCTGGTGTTTATTATCCTGTTCAGCTCAAGGTGCTCCACCATTCATTTCCTGATGATTTTCTCCAGGACTTTGCACACTATACACGTAAGTGACAATGGTCTATAGTTTAGTGCCTCTTTTCTGTCTCCTTTCTTAAAAATGGGGACTACGTTGGCCTTCTTCCATACCTCAGGTAGCTGCCCAGTTTCAAGGGATGTGTTGAATATTATGGTAAGTGGCACACTCAGTACCTGAGCTCCTTCCCGAAAAACCCACGGGGAGATATTGTCCGGACCTATCGCCTTTGAGGTATCGAGGTCACTGAGTAACTGCTTCACTTCCTCCTCAGTTGTGTGTATGCCCTCTAGCACTTGGTACATCCCTTGTTGGTGACGAACCCCGTCCTGTCTACCCAGCTGCCTTCCTTCCTCCATTGTGAATACTTCCTTAAACCTCAAGTTGAGCTCCTCACATACCTCTTGATCATTACTTGTGAGTTCCCCATCTTCTCTCCTCAGCCTTATCACCTGGTCCTTGACTGTTGCCTTCCTTCTGATGTGACTGTACATTAGTTTCAGGTCGGACTTATCTTTCGATGCTATGTCATTTTCGTACTGTTTCTGGGCCTCCCTCTGTACTTGTGCATACTCGTTTCTAGCTCTTCTACTAATCTCTTTGTTTTCTTGGGTTCTTTT
>WNWK01040778.1:0-16800 GCA_009830355.1 Cherax destructor
CTTATGAATACGGATTATAAAATATATGCTAAAATTTTAGGTAATAGATTAAAAGGGTGATAGGGGGTGATTGAGGAAGGATAGGGAGGATACCGGGAAGGGGTGTGGGGGAGGGACATGAAAGTATTAAAGATTTCATAGATAGAGAGGAAGAGGGAGGAATACTTGCACTGGATTGGAAGGGAGCATATGATAGTGTGGAGCGTGAGAGTATGTTTGGAATAATGGAAAGGCAGGGGTTTGGATTGGAAGTGCTGGATTGGGTTAGGGTGTTATATGCAGGGGCAAGTGTGAGGGTGCAAATAAATGGTAGGTTGGGAGGGTGGTTAGGATGGAAAGGGGTCTGTGACAGGGTTGTCCCCTGTCGCAGATCCTTTTCGCTTGCTTACAGGATCCGTTTTACAGATTAGTGGGGATGGGAAGGGTTGGGGGAGGGATAAGGGGATTAGAAATGTGGTGGGATATGTAGATGACACGACGGTGTTAGTGTGTCACGAGGTGGGACTGGTTAACATAGGAATACACTTAAAGTCTTTCTGTAGTGCAACTGGCATGAGGGTCAATGGAGCTAAATCCATATTGTTGGAGGTAGGCGCTTGGTGGACTGGTGGCTTGAGCTCTCGCTTCACACACGGAGGGCCCGGGTTCGATTCCCGGCGGGTGGAAACATTTCGATGTGTTTCCTTACACCTGTTGTCATGTTCACCTAGCAGCAAATAGGTACCTGGGTTGTTAGTCGACTGGTGTGGGTCGCATCCTGGGGGACAAGATCAAGGACCCCAATGGAAATAAGACAGACAGTCCTCGATGACGCACTGACTTTCTTGGGTTATCCTGGGTGGCTAACCCTCCGGGGTTAAAAATCCGAAGAAATCTTATCTTATCTTATCTTTGGGGTTTTGTTATTTGTTATCTGTGCACACTGTACATTTTAATTTGCAGTTAACAGCATAGCATTAGAACTAGAGCTAATGTTATTGTGAACTTGGTATGGCATTATTTGGGTTTATGGTTTTGTGGACTCTGTATCAAGCATAAGGGGGAAGGGGACAGGAGTTCACTAATTGTAGATAAATGGTTAGGGGTATGTTTTACTGATATATGCATAGCTTATTAAAGGAAATTGCTGTTGCGCAATTTGTACCATGTAATTATTGAACGTTTCGGAACTATAAAATGTAATTTTTTTTTTGTGCACTGTAAAATTTATTTGCAGTCGTCAATGAGCATTCACTGTATATCCTTAGGAATAGAGAATATGTTATGGTGGACTGTATTTCATTATTTGGGTTTATGTTTTGTGGACTCTGTATTTATTTATTAGGGGAAAGGGGACAAGAGTTCACTGGTGGTAGAGGTAAGGGTTTTACCAGGAGTCTACCTGGAGAGAATTCCAGGGGTCAACGCCCCCGCGGCCCGGTCTGTGACCAGGCCTCCTGTTGGACCAGAGCCTGATCAACCAGGCTGTTACTGCTGGCCGCACACAGTCCAACGTACGAACCACAGCCCGGCTGATCAGGTACCGACTTGAGGTGCCTGTCCAGTGCCTGCTTGAAGACAGCCATGGGCTTGTTGGTAATCCCCCTGATGTATGCTGGGAGGCAGTTGAACAATCTTGGGCCTCTCACACTTATTGTGTTGTCCCTCAACGTGCTAGTGGCACCCCTGCCGAGTCTTTTGCTTTCGTACGGAGTGATTTTTGTGTGCAAGTTTGGTACTAAGCCCTCGAGAATTTTCCATGTGTATATAATAATGTATCTCTCCTGCCTGCGTTTTAGAGAGTACAGGTTTAGGAACTTCAAGCGTTCCCAGTAGTTGAGGTGGTTTATCGCACTTATGCGTGCGGTGAAGGTTCTCTGCACATTTTCAAGGTCAGCAATTTCACCCGCCTTGAAAGGTGCAGTTAGTGTGCAGCAATATTCCAGCCTAGATAGAACAAGCGATCTGTAAAGTGTCAACATGGGCTTGGCATCCCTGGTTTTGAAGGTTCTCATTATCCATCCTGTCATTTTTCGAGCAGATGCAATTGCTACATTGTTATGGTCCTTGAAGGTGAGATCCTCTGACATGATCACTCCCAGGTCTTTGACATTAGTTTTTCGCTCTATTGTGTGGTTGGAATTAGTTTTGTACTCCGATGAGATTTTAATTTCTTCACGTTTTCCGTATCTGAGTAATTGAAATTTCTCATCATTGAACTTCATATTGTTTTCTGCAGCCCATTTAAAGATTTGGTTTATGTCTGCTTGGAGTCTTGCAGTGTCTTCAACGGTGGACACTGTCATACAGATTCGGGTGTCATCTGCAAAGGAAGACACAGCACTGTGGCTTATATCCCTGTCAATGTCTGATATGAGGATGAGGAATAGGGCATAATTTTCTGATATTTTCGATATTTTCACTGTTTAATCAAGGAATTGCTGTTGTATAATTTGCAACATGTATTTTGCATGTTTATGACTTATAAATGTATTTATTGGAAGCTAATAAAATGTAAAAAAAAAAAATCCCCCTGATGTATGCTGGGAGGCAGTTGAACAATCTTGGGCCCCTGACACTTATTGTGTTGTCCCTCAACGTGCTAGTGGCACCCCTGCTTTTCATTGGGGGGATGTTACATCGCCTGCCGAGTCTTTTGCTTTCGTAGGGAGTGATTTTTGTGTGATTTTTTGAAATTTTCTCTCTACACACTCTTCTCAAGTGGCATTTCTTATGACACTTATTACAGAAAAAGTCTTTAAACCTACAAGTACTACTACTGTGCTGGAACCCACAATGTTTACATTTCACAGCATTAATCACTTGTACCGCAGGAGCAGAGTTCTGATCTGCAACAAATGCCTGTTCCAAGTTCAAAAGTTTGTCAAATAGTTTTGCAGACTGCACACTTTGCAAATCCAAATTTTCTGTAACTAGGTGAGGAAAATACACTTCATCCACCACCGCCATAAACAACTGGTCCCTCACTCTGGGGTCAAATTGTTCCCCAAAGGTACAGTTCACAGCCAACGCTTTTAAATCTGTATATAATTCATGCAAGGACTCACCCTGTCGTTTCTTCCTCTGCTGAAAAGCAAACAAACTGCGGTGGTAGGCTGGTTTCACTGCATAATAACTTTTCAGTGCCACGACCAAGTCGTCGTAACTCTTCGTGTGTGGTAAATCTGGTGCACACACATTACCTAAAACACTGTAAGTTTCTGATCCCAGGGACACTAGCAAGAAATTCTTCTTGTTATCTTGCTCTTTAATTCCTAAGTGAGCGAAATTGGCTTCCAACAAGCTTAGCCAAAGCTCCAAAGAAATCTTACATGGGTCGAAAAGTTCCAACCATCCTTGTGAAGCCGCCATGCCGTCACTTGTTGCTGCTGTAGATTTTTAATAATTCTCGCTCTGCTACAACGTCCTCGGCTGCCAATATCCCTACTACTTCAGGCCACATTGGCCCACTATCCTTGGCTCTGATGATCCCATCCTCGTCGCCACTGTAGTGGTTGAAGGTTAATAAAAAATAGAGTATTTATAACAATGTACTCTCTATGGCCGCTCCATAACAAAACGACAATAACAACACAATTATAAATGACTGAACCAAACAGTATTTAATCCTCCTACTGCTCCAAACCCCTTACAGAGAGAGAATGGAGGAGGTGAATGTATTCAGATATTTGGGAGTGGACATGTCAGCAGATGGGTCTATGAAGGATGAGTTGAATCATAGAAGTGATGAGGGGAAAAGGGTGAGTGGAGCACTTCGGAGTCTGTGGAGACAAAGAACCTTGTCCATGGAAGTAAAGAGGGGAATGTATGATAGTATAGTTATACCAACACTCTTATATGGGTGTGAAGCATGGGTGATGAATGTTGCAACGAGGAGAAGGCTGGAGGCAGTGGAGATGTCATGTCTGAGGTCAATGTGTGGTGTGAATATAATGTAGAGAATTCGGAGTTTGGAAATTAGGAGGAGGTGCGGGATTACCAAAAATATTATCCAGAGAGCTGAGGAGGGGTTGTTGAGGTGGTTCGGAAATGTAGAGAGAATGGAACGAGACAGAATGACTTCGAGAGTGTATAAATCTGTAGTGGAGGGAAGGCGAGGTAGGGGTCAGCCTAGGAAAGGTTGGAGGGAGGGGGTAGAGGAGGTTTTGTGTGCGAGGGGCTTGGACTTCCTGCAAGCATGTGTGAGCGTATTTGATAGGAGTAAGTGGAGACAAATAGTTTTTAATACTTGATGTGCTGTTGGAGTGTGAGCAAAGTAACATTTATGAAGGGATTCAGGGAAACTGGCAGGCCGGACTTGAGTCCTGGAGATGGGAAGTACAGTGTCTGCACTCTGATGGAGGGGTGTTAATGTTGCAGTTTTATGACTGTAGTGTAAAGCACCCCTCTGGCAAGACAGTGATGGAGTGAATGATGAAAGTTTTTCTTTTTCGGGCCACCCTGCCTTGGTGGGAATCGGCCGATGTGTTAATAATAAAAAAAAATAATATCGTCCTCCAAACTTAGATAGAGAACAAGGGAGACTACTCTGGGAGGAAATTGTTAAGGCCACAACGTAGTAATTCTAGGGGACTTTAACTTTATTTAGATTGATTGGAATTTCTTGACAATGAATTTAGAATCTAACGACTTTTTAGAAGTAGTTCAGGATTGTTTTTTGAAGCAGTTTGTGACAGAACCTACAAGGGGAAATAACCTACTTGATTTGATTCTGGCAAACAAAGAATCCCTTGTTAACAATTTAGAAATTACAGAGGAACTCGACACAAGCGACCACAATTCAATTATCTTCAGCATTGAATGGATGTATGATAGTAGGGATAATTTAGTAACAGTCCCAGACTTTCACTTAACAGATTATAATGGGCTTAGAGAACACTTATCAACTGTGGACTAGTGTAACGAAGAGAGCTATCAATATAACAGCTTTCTTAACACTATACAGGCTGCCCAAAGAACATTTATCCCATATAAAGAAATTAGATCAAGTAGAAATGACCCAAAATGGATGAATAATAGGCTCAAATATCTTTTAGGGCAGAAGAAAAGAATTTATTGGCGCATAAATAGAGGTGAGGGTCATCTTATAAATCAGTATACTGATATTAAGAGGGACGTTAAAAAGGGTATAAGAAAAGCTAAATGGGACTATGAAAATAAAGTTGCTAGGGATTCAAAAACTAACCCAAAAAGTTTTTTCCAGGTTTATAGAACAAAAGTTAAGGATAAGATAGGTCCCCTTAAAAATAACTCTGGGCATCTTACTGACAAGGAGAATGATATGTGCTGTATTTTTAATAATTGTTTCCTCTCAGTTTTCACACAGGAAGACATTAATAATATCCCAGTAATTAATTTTTATAGTGGCCCTGAAGAAGATAAATTATGTAATATCACAGTCACTAGCGAAATGGTTATGAAAAAAGTAGACCGACTGAAACAAAATAAATCGCCGGGTCCTAATAAGCTTTTTGCAAGGGTTCTTAAGGAATGCAAAATGGAACTCTGTGAACCTAACCTAACCTTACAATCTGTATATTCATTGTATAGCTATTGAGTAAGACCTATCATAAGACTGCCTGAAAAGCCTAGGCATACCTAGGCATATTATTGGCCATCTTGTAATATCAACTTTAATGTATAACTATAAGTACCCCCCACCTTGTATTACATGAAATAAAGAATTTGAATTTGAAACCAATATCTAACATTTTTAATTTATCTCTTCAAACAGGTGTAGTATCTGATATGTGGAAGATGGCTAATGTAATTCTTATTTTTAAAGCAGGGGACAAGTCACTACCGTCAAATTACCGCCCAATAAGCCTGACCTCAATTGTAGGCAAATTACTAGAGTCAATTATAGCTGATATTACTAGAAGCCATCTAGATAACCATAATTTGATTAATGATACTCAGCATGGATTCACGAGGAGCCGTTCCTGCCTATCTAATTTATTAACCTTCTTTAGTAAAGCTTTTGAAGCTGTTGATTACGATAAAGAATTCGATATTGTTTATTTAGATTTTAGTAAGGCTTTTGATAGAGTACTGCACCAGAGACTGTTAAAGAAAGTGGCAGCTCATGGCATTGGGAGAAAAGTGCTGTCATGGATCGAGTCATGGCTCACCAATAGGAAGCAGAGAGTGTGCATAAATGGGGTTAAATCTGAGTGGGGATCTGTAACAAGTGGTGTTCCACAGGGATCAGTCTTAGGCCCGTTGTTGTTTATAATATACGTCAATGACCTTGATGAGGGAATTACTAGTGATATGAGCAAATTCGCCGATGACACGAAGATAGGTAGGATAATTGATTCAAACGTAGATGTCAGGGAACTTCAGGAGGATTTAGACAAACTCAATTCCTGGTCAGAAAAGTGGCAGATGCAGTTCAATGTAGATAAATGCAAGGTTCTGAAGCTCGGGAGTGTCCATAACCCAAGCACTTATAAGTTAAATAACGTAGAACTTAGCCATACAGATTGCGAAAAGGACACCCGAATCTGCATGACAGTGTCCACCATTGAAGACACTGCAAGACTCCAAGCAGACATCAACCAAATCTTTAAATGGGCTGCAGAAAACAATATGAAGTTCAATGATGAGAAATTTCAATTACTCCGATATGGAAAACGTGAGGAAATTAAAATCTTATCAGAGTATAAAACAAATTCCAACCACACAATAGAGCAAAAAACTAATGTCAAAGACCAGGGAGTGATCATGACAGAGGATCTCACCTTCAAGGAGCATAACACTGTAGCAATCGCATCTGCCAGAAAAATGACAGGATGGATAATGAGAACCTTCAAAACCAGGGATGCCAAGCCCATGTTGACACTTTTCAGGTCGCTTGTTCTATCTAGGCTGGAATATTGCTGCACACTAACTGCACCTTTCAAGGCAGGTGAAATTGCTGAACTAGAAAATGTACAGAGAACCTTCACGGCACTCATAACTACAATAAACCACCTCAATTACTGGGAACGCTTGAAGTTCCTAAAGCTGTACTCCTTGGAATGCAGGCGGGAGAGATACATTATTATATACACTTGGAAAATCCTAGATGGATTAGTGGTTCGTACGTTGGACTGTGTGCGGCCAGCAGTAACAGCCTGGTTGATCAGGCTCTGGTCCAACAGTAGGCCTGGTCACAGACTGGGCCACGGGGGCGTTGACCCCTGGAATTCTCTCCAGGTAGACTCCAGGTAAACTTGCACACGAGTGTCACTCCCTACGAAAGCAAAAGACTCGGCAGACGATGTAACATCCCCCCAATGAAAAGCAGGGGTGCCACTAGCACGTTGAGAGACAACACAATAAGTGTCAGAGGCCCAAGACTGTTCAACTGCCTCCCAGCATACATAAAAGGGATAACCAATAGACCCCTGGCTGTCTTCAAGCAGGCACTGGACAGGCACCTAAAGTCGGTGCCTGACCAGCCAGGCTGTGGTTCGTACGTTGGACTGCGTGCGGCCAGCAGTAACAGCCTTGTTGATCAGGCTCTGATCCAACATGAGGCCTGGTCACAGACTGGGCCGCAAGGGCGTTGACCCCTGGAACTCTCTGCAGGTAAACTCCTGGACCCGGCGATTTATTTTGTTTCAGTCGGTCTAGTTGTTTCATAACCATTTCGCTAGTGACTGTGATATTACATAATTTATCTTCTTCTGGGCCTCTGTAAAAATTAATTACTGGGATATTATTAGTGTCTTCCTGTGTGAAAACCGAGAGAAAATAATTATTAAAAATAGAGCACATATCATTCTCCTTGTCAGTAAGATGCCCAGAGTTATTTTTAAGGGGACCTAACTTATCTCTAACTTTGTTCTATAAACCTTGAAAAAACATTTTGGGTTAGTTTTTGAATCCCTAACAACTTTAATTTCATAGTCCCATTTAGCTCCACTTATCCCCTTTTTAACGTCCCTCTTAATGTCGGTATACTGATTTATAAGATGGCCCTCACCTCTTTTGATGCGCCTATAAATTCCTTTCTTCTGCCCTAAAAGATATTTGAGCCTATTATTCATTCATTTTGGGTCATTTCTACTTGATCTAATTTCTTTATATGGTATAAATGTTCTTTGGACAGCATGTATAGTATTAAGAAAGCTGTCACATTGATAGCTCTCTTCGTTACCCCAATCCACAGATGATAAGTGTTCTCTAAGCCTATTGTAATCTGCTAAGCGAAAATCTGGGACTGTTACTGAATTATCCCTAATGTTATACATCCATTCAATGCTTTAGGTAATTAATTTGTGATCACTTGTGCCGAGTTCCTCTGTAATTTCTAAATTATTTACAAGGGTTTCCTTGCTTGCGAAAACCAAGTCAAGTAGGTTATTTCCAGATTCTGGGGCCCTTTATGTGCATAGAATTTTTACATAGGTTGATATGGACACGGGTTATATAAAAAAGTGATCTGTCTTGTATTGTGGTCATGGGTCCTATTAAAGTTGGTGAGGAGTATTTTGAGCGGAGGGTTTATATTAGAGTGTAGAGTTCTATGTATGTAGTAGGCACAAGAATACAATACAGTACAATACAATACAATTTTATATCTTTGCTGGTGTACATGGGTTTACATTACAATCATAAATTGAGGTGCAAGGAGAGAATATGGCATGCCTTGGCATTAGGGGCAGCTTAATCTAATGGCTTATAGACTATGAACATAATATTAGAGTAATTGAGTGAGATTGTATTGGTAGATCGTTCAAATTATATGATGATAATACATTGTACATTACAAAATGATGATAGACATTGTAACAAGTGTTTAGTAGGATGGAACATAATAGTAAAAATGAATTATCTTAATGAAAATAACATTGAGCATTTTGAGAGTAATTTACAGTTTGAGTATTTAGTTCAGGGTGATTAAGTGGTAACATAATAGTAAAAATTGAAATTATTTTATAGGAAAATAACTTTGAGCATATTAGAAAGCAATTTAAAGTATGAGTATTTAGTTTTGGGTGAATAGGTGGTTTTTGAGTAGAGTCCTAAACTGATTTTCAGACAAGGTCATTTTAGCATTTCCTGGTAATGAGTTCCAGATTCTGGGGCCCTTTATGTGCATAGAATTCTTACATAGGTTGCTATGGAAATGGGGTACATCAAAAAGTGATCTATATCTTCTGTTATGGTCATGTGTCCTATTAAGGTTGGTGAGGAGAATTTTGAGCGGAAGGTTTATATTAGAATGTAGAGTTCTATGAATGTAGTAGGCACAAGAATAAGTGTGAATGTTTTTTTATGGTGAGTAATTTTAGGCTTTTGAATATTGGTGGAGTATGCTGTCTAGAGTGGGAATTTGTTATCATTCTGACTGCGGCCTTTAGTTGTGTTATGAGTGGTCTAAGGTGATTTAATGTTGTTGATCCCCATGCACAGATTCCATAGGTGAGATACGGGTAGATAAGTGAATGATATAGTGCAAGGAGAGCTGATTGAGGTACATAATAGCGTATCTTGATAATATGCCTACTGTCTTCGAGATTTTCTTGGAAATTTGTTGTATATGTGTTTGGAATTTAAGGCTACTGTCAATGTGGATTCCTAGGAATTTTCCCTCTGTGAGTCTTGTGATGGGTGTACCATTAAGTGTTATGTTAAGTGGAACATTTGTGGCTCTGTTTCCAAACTGTATGAAGTAGGTCTTGTCAGTATTTAGAGTAAGCTTGTTAGTCGTCATTCATGTTGATCTTTTCTGTAATTCGCATTAGCAGTGTTGGCCAGTATGACTGGATTTGGGTGAGAGAAGACATATGTTGTGTCATCCAGGTAGATCTGGTCACTATCATGGCCAAGTTGCAAAGGTAATGAACTCCAGGTAGATCTGGTCACAATCATGACCAAGTTACAAAGGTAATGAGATCCAGGTAGACCTAGTCGCAATCAAGACCAAGTTAAGGTAATGAACTCCAGGTAGATCTGGTCACAATCATGACAAGTTACAAAGGTAATGAACTCCAGGTAGATCTGGTCACTATCATGGCCAAGTTACAAAGGTAATGAGATCCAGGTAGACCTGGTCGCATTCATGACCAAGTTAAGGTAATGAACTCCAGGTAGATCAGGTCACAATCATGACAAGTTACAAAGGTAATGAACTCCAGGTAGATCTGGTCACTATCATGGCCAAGTTACAAAGGTAATGAGATCCAGGTAGACCTGGTCGCATTCATGACCAAGTTAAGGTAATGAACTCCAGGTAGATCTGGTCACAATCATGACAAGTTACAAAGGTAATGAACTCCAGGTAGATCTGGTCACTATCATGGCCAAGTTACAAAGGTAATAAACTCAGGTAGATCTGGTCACAATCATGGCCAAGTTACAAAGGACTTTCCATTAAGTTTTGATTGGGAGTTAGATAATATAGATTTAGATCCAGGTCGACGTGATCATTCATCATTTAGGTTAAATGGTAATTCTTTATATCATGTATAATTTGTTGAGCTCCAATAATATCTGTAATAAGGGGATGTTTGGACAAGTGTATAGCTAATGCATGTTGGTCAAGTAGAGTGTAGAAACTAATAAACATACATAATGTTTACTATGTATTAAGCTAGAATGAACTAGGGTATTAACTAGGTTATCCTAGGTTCTCTACACATATGCTGCTATGTATGATAATGTATGTAAATGTATTTGTGTATACCTGAATAAACTTACTTACTTACTTACTAAGCTATTAAGATAAAATTATAAAATAATGTATAACCAGACTATATTCTGATATATTATAGGAATTAACGTGATATATTATAGGGATTAACGTGATATATTATAGGGGTTAATGTGATATAATCTGTTTGATAATCTATTTGTTATATATAATATATAATGATTCTGAAAGATGTATATTTTCGTGTGACATATTCTATTATTCCATGTGATAATTTACTTGGACATGCGATTTTATATTATAGTAAATTATAAAACGATAATCAGAGTGAAATATATTATAATATGTAATATAAAATTATATTATATAGTATATTTGTGTTAAATTGAAAGTTGGTGTACCTAAAGCTACATTGCCTAAGCGGCTTAGAAACTAAGCTCCGATTGGCTATTCACTTGTAAACAAATATCCCCGGGTCTTATTTTACGCATTTTTAAGCCTTAAAATTGCTATTTATAGGTTGCTCATGGTTTTCAGGCCTAGTGAAATAGGTAATTATGGTTCTGAGTGGATAAACAATAGGTTAAGTAGGGTGATAAATGGGATAAGGGGAGTAATTGACCAATCAGGTGACGGGTTACAGGCTGGCTGAGAGGTGTGACGTCACTCGGTGTCTCCCTCACCGGACTCAGTTTTATACCCAAATTTCGCCCTCAAAAAAGGCCTAAAAAATGGAGAAACAGCCTACTGACCAGTTCAAAAACAGAATGGGCGTCTTCAAGAACAAAGGCAAGGACCAAGATGTAAGTTTAACTCTGTTTATTCCCTCAAAAATCCCAAAAAAACTCGCTTTGAAAACCACTCCTCCTGGAGTTTTGACTTTTCTATATACATTTTTCCTCCTCAAAAAAGTATATATTAAAGCTATTTTAACGTTATATACATCCCTTAGATACACCTCAACACCCAAGTAACCCTTAAATAACAGCAAAAGTCATATATACTTTCTATGACAACGAAGTAATCAGAGTTTTTTTTTCCAGGAATTTTTTTAATTTATTATTTACATATAAACATTCATATACACATTAATGTGTACTTTTGTGTGTATAGTGAGCTGGGAGGGTGGCTCTGGTGCCTTGGATCACACCAGTTTCCAGTAATGTATGGTCTGGAATTGGTATATATTATAATAATTTATGGGGTAAAAGTGTGGATTTGTATATATACATTATATTTACTGTATATGCAATGTATTTACTGTATATACATTGTATTTACTGTACGTATATGCATTGTATTTACTGTATATACATGGAATTCTCTCCAGGTAGACTCCAGGTAGCTATAGTATAAATATACCATATAAATATAACATACATTGTATAGTATATACATTATATTTACTGTATATACATTATATTTAGGGTGGCTCATGGCCTGGCTGGCAAACCTTTCACTGCACACGCTGAGGGTCCGGGTTCGATCCCCGGTACGGGTGGAAGCATTAAGACACCTGCTGCCCATGTTCACCTAGCAGTAAAATAGGTACCTGGGTGTTAGTGGACTGGTGTGGGTGGCATCCTGGGTGTTAGTGGACTGGTGTGGGTGGCATCCTGGGTGTTAGTGGACTGGTGTGGGTCGCATCCTGGGTGTTAGTGGACTGGTGTGGGTCGCATCCTGGGTGTTAGTGGACTGGTGTGGGTCGCATCCTGGGACAAAACTGACCTAATTTGCGGGAAATGCTCTGCATAACAAGGGGCTTTCTATATAGTAGTATGTCATTGATGTCAGCTATGGTCTGTATACCTTGTACATGTACTGGTAGTAAATAGTTATTATATTTTATTATGCATTATATTTATTATATATACATTGTATAGTATATATATATATATATATATATATATATATATATATATATATATATATATATATATATATGTATATATATATATATATGTATATATAATATATGTATATATTTACTGTAGTGTATATACTGTTTATAAATTGTATTTAGTAGGTTGGTAGACAGCAACCACCAGGAGGTACTACCGTCCTGCCAAGTGAGTGTAAAACAAATCCTGTATTTGTTTTACATGATGGTAGGATTGCTGGTGTCTTTTTCTGTCTCATAAACATGCAAGATTTCAGGTACGTCTTGCTACTTACTTACATTTAGGTCAGCTACGCAAACATGTACACGTTTATGTATATACACTCATCTGAGTTTTCTTTGATTTTATCTTAATAGTTCTTGTTCTTATTGCTTTCCTTTCATATCCATGGGAAGTGGAATAAGAATCTTTCCTCCGTAAGCCATGCGTGTTGTAAAAGTCAACTAAAATGCCGGGAACAATGGGCTAGTAACCCCTTTTCCTGTATAGCTTACTAAAAAGAAAAAGAAGAAAACCGTCAAAGTGGGATGTTTGAATGTGCGTGGATGTTGTGCGAATGATAAGAAAGAGATGATTGTAGATGTTATGAATGAAAAGAAGCTGGATGTCTTAGTTTTAAGTGAGACAAAGCTGAAGGGGGTAGGAGAGTTTCAGTGGGGAGAAATAAATGGGATTAGGTCAAGGGTTTCAAATAGAGTTAGAGCTAAAGAAGGAGTGGCAATAATGTTGAATAATCAGTTATGGCAGGTAAAGAGGGATTATAAATGTATAAATTCAAGGATTATGTGGAGTAAAATAAAGGTTGGATGTGAAAAGTGGGTTATATTAAGTGTTTATGCACCTGGAGAAGAGAGAAGTGTAGAGGAGGGAGAGATTTTGAGAAATGTTGAGTGAGTGTGTGGGGAGTTTTGAACCAAGTGAGAGAGTAATTGTGGTTGGGGATCTTAATGCTAAAGTGGGTAAAAATGTTGTGGAGGGAGTAGTAGGTAAATTTGGGGTGCCAGGGGTAAATGTAAATGGGGAACCATTAATTGAGCTATGTGTAGAAAGAGGTTTGGTAATAAGCAATACATATTTTATGAAAAGAGGATAAATAAATATACAAGGTATGATATAGCATGTAAGGAAAGTAGTTTGTTGGATTATGAATTGGTGGATAAAAGGTTGATGGGTAGGCTTCAGGATGTACATGTTTATAGAGGGGCAACGGATATATTGGATCATTATTTGGTTGTAGCTAGAGTTAGAGTAAAAGGTAGATGGGACAAAAAGAATATGGCAACAGCAAGTAAGGGAGAGGTAAAAGTGTATAAACTAAGGGAGGAGGAAGTTAGGGTGAGATATAAGCAACTATTGGCAGAAAGGTGGGCTAGTGCAAGCATGAGTAGTGGGGGGGTTGAAGAGAGTTGGGATAGTTTTAAAAATGCAGTATTAGAATGTGGGGCAGAAGTTTGTGGCTATAGGAGGGTGGGTGCAGCAGGAAAGAGGAGTGAGTGGTGGAATGAAGAAGTAAAGGGTGTGATAAAAGAGAAAAAGGTAGCTTATGAGAGGTTTTTACAAAACAGAAGTGTAAATAGTAGAGCAGAGTATATGGAGAGTAAAAGAAAGGTGAAGAGAGTGGTGAAAGAGTGCAAAAGAAGAGCGGATGAAAGAATGGGAGAGGCTCTGTCAAGAAATTTTGCTGAAAACAAGAAATATTTTTGGAGTGAGATAAACAAGGTAAGAAAGCCTAGGAAACGAATGGATTTGTCAGTTAAAAACAGAGTAGGGGAGTTAGTAGATGGGGAGCTGGAGGTATTGGGTAGATGGCGGGAATATTTTGAGGAACTTTTAAATGTCGATGAAAAAAGGGAGGCGGTAATTTCATGTACTGGCCAGGGAGGTACTACATCGTTTAGGAGTGAAGAAGAGCAGGATGTGAGTGTGGGGGAGGTGCGTGAGGCATTACGTAGAATGAAAGCGTTTAAAGCAGCTGGAACTGACGGGATCATGACAGAAATGTTAAAAGCAGGGGGGGGATATAGTGCTGGAGTGGTTGGTATTTTTGTTTAATAAATGTATGAAAGAGGGGAAGGTACCTAGGGATTGGCAGAGAGCATGTATAGTTCCTTTATATAAAGGGAAGGGGGATAAAAGAGAGTGTAAAAATTATAGGGGAATAAGTTTACTGAGTATACCAGGTAAAGTGTATGGCAGGGTTATTATTGAAAGAATTAGAGGTAAGACAGAGAGTAGGATTGCAGATGAGCAAGGAGGCTTTAGAGTGGGTAGGGGATGTGTAGATAAAGTGTTTACAGTGAAGCATATATGTGAACAGTATTTAGATAAAGGTAGAGAAGTTTTCATTACATTTATGGATTTAGAAAAGGCATATGATACAGTGGATAGGGGAGCAATGTGGCAAATGTTGCAAGTGTATGGAATAGGTAGTAAGTTACTGAAGGCTGTAAAGAGTTTTTATGAGGATAGTGAGGCTCAGGTTAGGGTGTGTAGGAGAGAGGGAGATTACTTCCCGGTAAAAGTAGGTCTTAGACAGGGATGTGTAATGTCACCATGGTTGTTTAATATATTTATAGATGGGATTGTAAAAGAAGTGAATAAATTAAAATCTCATCGGAGTACAAAACTAATTCCAACCACACAATAGAGCGAAAAACTAATGTCAAAGACCTGGGAGTGATCATGTCAGAGGATCTCACCTTCAAGGACCATAACAATGTAGCAATTGCATCTGCTCGAAAAATGACAGGATGGATAATGAGAACCTTCAAAACCAGGGATGCCAAGCCCATGTTGACACTTTACAGATCGCTTGTTCTATCTAGGCTGGAATATTGTGCACACTAACTGCACCTTTCAAGGCGGGTGAAATTGCTGACCTTGAAAATGTGCAGAGAACCTTCACCGCACGCATAAGTGCGATAAACCACCTCAACTACTGGGAACGCTTGAGTTCCTAAACCTGTACTTCTAGAACGCAGGCGGGAGAGATACATTATTATATACACATGGAAAATTCTCGAGGGCTTAGTACCAAACTTGCACACAAAAATCACTCCGTACGAAAGCAAAAGACTCGGCAGGCGATGTAACATCCCCCCAATGAAGAGCAGGGGTGCCACTAGCACGTTGAGGGACAACACAATAAGTGTGAGGGGCCCAAGATTGTTCAACTGCCTCCCAGCGTACATCAGGGGGATTACCAACAAGCCCCTGGCTGTCTTCAAGCAGGCACTGGACAGGCACCTCAAGTCAGTACCTAATCAGCCGGGCTGTGGTTCGTACGTTGGACTGCGTGCGGCCAGCAGTAACAGCCTGGTTGATCAGGCTCTGGTCCAACAGGAGGCCTGGTCACAGACTGGGCCGCGGGGGCGTTGACCCCTGGAATTCTCTCCAGGTAGACTCCAGGTAGGGTGTTGGGGAGAGGGGTGGGATTAAATTATTGGGAATTAAATGTAAAAGGGGAGTTGGCACAGTTACTTTTTGCTGATGATACTGTGCTTATGGGAGATTCTAAAGAAAAGTTGCAAAGGTTAGTGGACGAGTTTGAGTGTGTAAAGGTAGAAAGTTGAAAGTGAACATAGATAAGAGTAAGGTGATGAGGGTATCAAACGATTTAAATAAAGAGAAATTGGATATCACATTGGAGAGAGGGATTATGGAAGAAGTAAATGTTTTCAGATATTTGGGAGTTGACGTGTCAGCGGATGGGTTTATGAAGGATAAGGTTAACCATAGAATTGACGAAGGAAAAAAGGTGAGTGGTGCGTTGATGTATATGTGGAGACAAAAAACGTTATCCATGGAGGCAAAGAAGGGAATGTACAAAAGTATAGTGGTACCAACACTCTTATATGGGTGTGAAGCATGGGTTGCAAATGCTGCAGCGAGGAGGCGGCTGGAGGCAGTGGAGATGTCCTGTCTAAGGGCAATGTGTGGTGTAAATATTATGCAGAAAATTTGGAATGTGGAAATTAGGAGAAGGTGTGGAGTTATTAAAAGTATTTGTCAGAGGGCTGAAGAGGGGTTGTTGAGGTGGTTTGGTCATTTAGAGAGAATGGATCAAAGTAGAATGACTTGGAGAGCGTATAAATCTGTAGGGAAAGGAAGGCGGGGTAGGGGTCGTCCTAGAAAAGTTAGAGGGAGGGGTAAAGGAGGTTTTGTGGGCGAGGGGGTTGGACTTCCAGCAAGCATGTGTGAGCATGTTAGATAGGAGGGAATGGAGACGAATGGTTTTTGGGACATGACGATCTG
>WNWK01040779.1:0-7500 GCA_009830355.1 Cherax destructor
TAGCATCTCCCACCATCATCCTCCCTGCTGACACTACAGCATCTCCCACCATCATCACTCCCTGCTGTACACTGCAGCATCTCCCCATCATCACTCCCTGCTGTACACTACAGCATCTCCCACCATCGTCACTCCCTGCTGACACTATGCATCTCCCACCATCATCACTCCCTGCTGTCACTACAGCATCTCCCACCATCGTCACTCCCTGCTGCACTACAGCATCTCCCACCATCATCACTCCCTGCTGTACCTCCACAGCATCTCCTATCATCACTCCCTGCTGTACACTACAGCATCTCCCACCATCATCACTCCCTGCTGTACACTACAGCATCTCCCACGATCGTCACTCCCTGCTGTACACTATAGCATCTCCCACCATCATCACTCCCTGCTGTACACTACAGCATCTCCCACCATCATCACTCCCTGCTGTACACTATAGCATCTCCCACCATCATCACTCCCTGCTGTACACTACAGCATCTCCCACCATCATCACTCCCTACTGTACACTACAGCATCTCCCACCATCATCACTCCCTACTGTACACTACAGCATCTCCCACCATCATCACTCCCTGCTGTACACTACAGCATCTCCCACATCATCACTCCCTGCTGTACACTATAGCATCTCCCACCATCATCACTCCCTGCTGTACACTACAGCATCTCCCACCATCATCACTCCCTGCTGTACACTACAGCATCTCCCACCATCATCACTCCCTGCTGTACACTACAGCATCTCCCACCATCATCACTCCCTGCTGTACACTACAGCATCTCCCACCATCATCACTCCCTGCTGTACACTATAGCATCTCCCACCATCATCACTCCCTGCTGTACACTATAGCATCTCCCACCATCGTCAGACGAGTGACTCTTCTATTTAGAATCAAGTCGCCCATTTGTCCTCCTCGACCGTAATTCCCGAGGCTTTCCCCATTGATTGTGATGGACATTAAAACCTCCTAAAATTTCTCCACGTCGGGGGGAAAGTGAGCACAGAGCACAGTATGGCCATCACAGAGCACAGTATGGCCATCACAGAGCACAGTATGGCCATCACAGAGCACAGTATGGCCATCAGCATCAATTGGCGTGGAGTGAGAAGCAAACAACCTTGTACAGAGTTTAAAGTAATGATTGTGTGTGTGTCTCCCTCTGTTATTGTTGACAATATGACTGCAAGCTGAGAAATGTAAAATGAGATAGCAATGAGAGAGCTATTGATAAGACACATGTGCAACAGTTACGTCTATTCCGAAACGTTTCGCTTATACAGTAGGCTTCTTCAGTCGAATACAGAGAAGGCAGTAGAGATGAAAAGACGATGTAATCAGTCCATCATCCTTGACGACGAAATGTTAAGGTAATCATTCACATTGTTGTGACGTTTCACTTGAGGGAATAAAAGACATACGAGCAATCGAAACGTTTACTGAAGGAATCGTTTCAGTACTGGTGGCTTTTTCAGTCATATAGTGAATAATCGCTCCATACCTTCTCAGTCAACAGTATCCACCCCATATATATATATGTCGTGCCGAATAGGTAAAACTTGCTATTTTGGCTTAAATAGCAACGCTCTTCTTGCCGAATAAGGCAAGCAAAAATTTGTGTGTGCAATAATTTTGCAAAAATCATTCTGAACCTAACGAAAAAAATATATTACATTGTGTTTGTTTATTATTAAATTATTGTAAACTAATCTAAAATATATTTAGTTGGATTAGGCTAAATTAAATTGCGCTTGTGATAATGTTAGGTAAGTTTTCTAAGGTTCTTTTAATACAAAATTATGAATTTTTACATTAACATGAATGAAAAAAAAATACATATTTAAACGTGTAAGAGAAAATTTTAGAAAGGACTAAATTTAAATGAGGACTTGCTAATTAACCAATTTAACCTATTCGGCACATTATATATACAGTGGACCCTCGGTTTTCCTTGAAAAATCTTTCCAGAATGCTGTTTGAGTGCCGTTACCAAACAAATTTGTTCCCATAAGGACAAATGTAAATTAGATTAGTCATTTCAGACCCCCAAAAGTACACTTACAAAAGCACTTACGAAAATACACTTACATAATTGTCCGAGTTTGGAGGTGCACGAAAACCGAGGGTCCACTGTGTATATATATATATATAATAGGTAGTAGGTTGGTAGACAGCAACCACCCAGGGAGGTACTACCGTCCTGCCAGGTGACTGTGAAACAGAAACCTGAAACTGTTTTACATGATGGTAGGATTGCTGGTGTCTTTTTCTGTCTCATAAACATGCTGGATAACAGGTATATCTAGCTACTTCTACTACACTTTAGGTCACACTACACTGGCATGCACATGCATATATATACATACACACATCTAGGTTTTCTTCTTTTCTTAATAGCTCTTGTTCTTTTATTTTCTCTATTGTCCATGGGGAAGTGGAAAAGAATCTTTCCTCCGTAAGCCATGCGTGTCGTATGAGGCGACCAAAATGCCGGGAGCAATGGGCTAGTAACCCCTTCTCCTGTACACATTTACTAAAAAAGAGAAAAAGAAAAACTTTATAAAACTGGGTTGTCTGAATGTGCGTGGATGTAGTGCGATGATAAGAAAGAGATGATTGCTGATGTTATGAATGAAAGAAGTTGGATGTCCTGGCCTAAGCGAAACAAAGCTGAAGGGGGTAGGCGAGTTTTTTTTTAAATAAATGGGATTAAGTCAGGAGTATCTGAGAGAGTTAGAGCTAAGGAAGGGGTAGCAATAATGTTGAAGGATCAGTTATGGAAGGAGAAGAGGGAATATAAATGTGGAAATTCAAGGATTATGTGGATTAAAATAAGGGTCGGATGCGAAAAGTGGGTCAAAATAAGCGTGTATGCACCTGGAGAAGAGAGGAGTGTAGAGGAGAGAGAGAGATTTTGGGAGATGTTAAGCGAATGTATAGGAACTTTTGAACCAAGTGAGAGAGTAATTGTGGTAGGGACCTAAATGCTAAAGTGGGAGAAACATGCAGAGAGGGTGTGGTAGGTAAGTTTGGGGTGCCAGGTGTAAATGATAATGGGAACCCTTTGATTGAACTTTATATAGAAAGGGGTTTAGTTATAGGTAATACATATTTTAAGAAAAAGAGGATAAATAAGTATACAAGATATGATGTAGGGCGTAATGACAGTAGTTTGTTGGACTATGTATTGGTAGATAAAAGACTGTTGAGTAGACTTCAGGATGTACATGTTTATAGAGGGGCCACAGATATATCAGATCACTTTTAGTTATAGCTACAGTGGGAGTAAAGGTAGATGGGATACAAGGAAAATAGAAGCAGTAAGTAAGAGAGAGGTGAAGGTTTATAAACTAAAAGAGGAGGCAGTTAGGGTAAGATATAAACAACTATTGGAGGATAGATGGGCTAGTGAGAGTGTAGGCAATGGGGTCGAAGATGTACGGGGTAGATTTAAAAATGTAGTGTTAGAGTGTTCAGCAGAAGTTTGTGGTTACAGGCGAGTGGGTGCGGGAGGGAAGAAGAGCGATTGGTGGAATGATGATGTAAAGAGAGTAGTAAGGAGAAAAGTTAGCATATGAGAGGTTTTTACAAAGTAGAAGTGATGCAAGGAGGAAGAGTATATGGAGAGAAAAAGAGAGGTTAAGAGAGTGGTGAAGCAATGAAAAAAGAGAGCAAATGAGAGAGTGGGTGAGATGTTATCAATAAATTTTGTTGAAAATAAGAAAAAGTTTTGGAGTGAGATTAATAAATTGAGGAAGCCTAGGGAACAAATGGATTTGACAGTCAAAAATAAGAGAGGAGAGTTATTAAATGTTGAGTTAGAGGTATCGGGAAGATAGAGGGAATATTTTGAGGAGTTGTTAAATGTTGATGAAGACAGGGAAGCTGTGATTTCGTGTATAGGGCAAGGAGGAATAACATCTTGTAGGAGTGTGGAAGACCCAGTTGTGAGTGTGGGGGAAGTTCGTGAGGCAGTGGGTAGAATGAAAGGGGGTAAGGCAGCTATGATTGATGGGATAAAGATAGAAATGTTAAAAGCAGGTGGGGATATAGTTTTGGAGTGGTTAGTGCTATTATTTAATAAATGTATGGAAGAGGGTAAGGTACCTAGGGATTGGCAGAGAGCGTGTATTGTTCCTTTGTATAAAGGCAAAGGGGACAAAAGAGAGTGCAAAAATTATAGGGGAATAAGTCTGTTGAGTGTACCTGGTAAAGTGTATGGTAGAGTTATTATTGAAAGAATTAAGAGTAAGACAGAAAGCAGGATAGCAGATGAACAAGGGGGCTTTAGGAAAGGTAAAGGGGGTGTAAACCAAGTGTTTACAGTGAAACATATAGGTGAACAGTATTTGGATAAGGGTAAAGAGGTTTTTGTGGCATTTATGGATTTGGAAAAGGCGTATGATAGGGTGGATAGGGGGGCAATGTGGCAGATGTTGCAGGTGTATGGAATAGGAGGTAGGTTACTGAAAGCAGTGAAGAGTTTTTATGATAGTGAGGCTCAGGTTAGAGTGTGTAGGAGGGAGGGGGACTATTTCCCAGTAAAAGTGGGCCTTAGACAAGGATGTGTGATGTCTTCATGGTTGTTCAATATATTTATAGATGGGGTTGTAAGAGAAGTGAATGCGAGGGTCTTGGCAAGAGGTGTGGGGTTAAAAGATAAAGAATTAAATACAAAGTGGGAGTTGTCACAGTTGCTTTTTGCTGATGACACTGTGCTTTTGGGAGATTCTGAAGAGAAGTTGCAGAGGTTGGTGGATGAATTTGGTAGGGTGTGTAAAAGAAGAAAATTGAAAGTGAATATAGGAAAGAGTAAGGTGATGAGGATAACAAAAAGATTAGGCGACGAAAGATTGGATATCAGATTGGAGGGAGACAGTATGGAGGATGTGAATGTATTCAGATATTTGGGAGTGGACATGTCAGCAGATGGGTCTATGAAGGATGAGGTGAATCATAGAATTGATGAGGGAAAAAGGGTGAGTGGAGCACTTCGGAGTCTGTGGAGACAAAGAACTTTGTCCATGGAAGTAAAGAAGGGAATGTATGAGAGTATAGTTATACCAACACTCTTATATGGGTGTGAAGCATGGGTGATGAATGTTGCAACAAGGAGAAGGCTGGAGGCAGTGGAGATGTCATGTCTGAGGTCAATGTGTGGTGTGAATATAATGCAGAGAATTCGGAGTTTGGAAATTAGGAGGAGGTGCGGATTACCAAACCTATTATCCAGAGAGCTGAGGAGGGGTTGTTGAGGTGGTTCGGACATGTAGAGAGAATGGAACGAGACAGAATAACTTCGAGAGTGTATAAATCTGTAGTGGAGGAAGGCAGGGTAGTGGTCGGCCTAGGAAGGGTTGGAGGAGGGGTAAGGGAAGTTTTGTGTGCGAGGGCTTGGACTTCCAGCAAGCATGTGTGAGCGTATTTGATAGGAGTGAATGGAGACAAATGGTTTTAATACTTGACGTGCTGTTGGAGTGTGAGCAAAGTAACATTTATGAAGGGATTCAGGGAAACCGGCAGGCCGTACTTGAGTCCTGGAGATGGGAAGTACAGTGTCTGCACTCTGAAGGAGGGTGTTAATGTTGCAGTTTTATAACTGTAGTGTAAAGCACCCTCTGGCAAGACAGTGATGGAGTGAATGATGATGAAAGTTTTTCTTTTCGGGCCACCCTGCATTGGTAGGAATCGGCCGATGTGTTATAAATAAATATAAATAATATATATATATATATATATATATATATATATATATATATATATATATATATATATATATATATATATATATATATATATACTGGTATATCACACAGCAGTGGTCGCTTACTGATACCTAGCAGTGGAACACTAATGGTTGAATCAGTAGTGTGGGTCACCACATGACAAACGCCCACGCCAGGAGACACTCATCTTTCCTGACGAACAAAACACCGCCATTAAATGTCACATTATGTCTTAATTACCGGGATAAATATTTTCTCCATAAACCACCTTGACCACAAGCCTGATGAGTTAAGATTAATTAGCATAATGTTGCAAAATTATCTAAAAAAATAGTCCCTTGTTGCAGAGCAAATTTTTTGCACATTATCCAGTGTACATATCTGATAAAGGTTTAAATATCTATATGAAATATACACAGGTGCGCACCACAATGTATATATATCAAGAGGTGTATATATTCTAGATGACATACAATGAGAGTTTGTTTAATTCTTGTATGAAGGATCAGGGTATACTTGACTGATGTAGACGTGACGTTCTGCCTTAATGACCCTCGTGATGTATACATAAATGTATATCACAATGTATATAAATCAAGAAATGTATATATTCTAGTTGATATACAATGATAATATACTTAACTGGTGGTCTACCTGGACTCTACCTGGAGGGTATTCCGGGGATCAACGCCCCCGGTGGATCAGGGCCTGATCAACCAGGCTGTTACCGCTGGCCGCAAGTGGTGTACAGGTTACATGTATCCGAAATTACCCTCCTATAGTCTAATAGCCTTAAATATATTAAACAATATTAATGATTTTTACCATAAAATAACCAATAGATTTTTAATATGCTGGATAAAGAATCTAGATAAAAAAAAATAATTTATTTAATCAGACATGCAAATGTCTTGTAGAGATTAACTTTTGAAACAAGGACGAAGCCTTAAACTGTTATTTTGTGTACTGCAGTAGTCTTAGTAATAGTTACAGTAATAGTATACCAGCGATATTAATTGTAATAGTAGTGGTGGAGTATCTAGTAGTACTATTACTACTAGTAGTAGTAGTAGTAATAGTACTACTACTACTACTAGTGGTGGTGGACACAGTAGTAGTAGCAGAAGCAGAAGCAGTAGTGATAGTAGCATATTAAGACAGCAGTAACAACAGCGTAAGTAATAGTAGGATAAGAAACAGCAGTAGTAGTAATAGTAACAACAGAAGTAAAAGTAATAACAATAGTATTAATAATAATGTGTGGTGGTAGTAATGTTAGTTGTAGTACCAGTATTATTATTATTAGTAGCAGAAGCAGTAATATTAGTAGTAGCAGAATAGTACAAATAGTAATATTCCAAGTAGTGCATTAAGACAGCAGTAACAACAGCGTTACAAATAAGAAGAAGAAGAGGAGGAGGAGGAGGAGGAGGAGGAGGAGGAGGAGGAGGAGGAGGAGGAGGAAGCAGCAGTAGCAGCACAGCAGTAGTAGTAGTAGTAGTAGTAGTAAAAGTAGTAGTAGTAGTAGTAGCAGCAGCGCAGCACAGCACACAGCAGCACACAGCAGCAGTAGCAGCACACAGTAGTAGTAGTAGTAGTAGTAGCAGCAGCAGCAGCAGCAGCAGCAGCAGCAGTAGCAGCAGCAGCAGCAGTAGTAGTAGTAGTAGTAGTAGTAGTAGTAGTAGCAGCAGTAATAGTAGTAGAAGTAGTAGTAGTAGTAGTAGCAGCAGTAATAGTAGTAGAAGTAGTAGTAGTAGTAG
>WNWK01040779.1:15000-16800 GCA_009830355.1 Cherax destructor
TGTATTTACAGCTTTAGCGGTTTTTTATTTACACTGTTGTATTTACAGCTTTAGCGGTTTTTTATTTACACTGTTGTATTTGAAGGTTTAACCTTTTTCTTCATTCATTTACACTGTTGAATTTACAAGTTAAAAACTGCAGTTGAGGTGTGACTGTAGGAACGTTGAAAACTGCACGAGTATGATACTGAGTGCTGGAGAGAGAGAGAGAGAGAGAGAGAGGGAGGGAGGGAAGGAGGGAGAGAGAGAGAGAGAGAGAGAGAGGGAAGGAGGGAGAGAGAGAGAGGGAAGGAGGGAGAGAGAGGGAGGGAGAGGGAAGGAGGAGAGAGAGAGAGAGAGGGAGGGAGAGGGAAGGAGGGAGAGAGCGAGAAGAGGGGACAGAGAGAGAGAGAGAGAGAGAGAGAGAGAGAGAGAGAGAGAGAGAGAGAGGGAAGGAAGGAAAGAGCGAGAGAGGACGGAGAGAGCGAGAGAGAGAGAGCGAGAGAGAGAGAGAGAGAGAGAGAGAGAGAGAGAGAGAGGAGAGGGAGGGAGGGAGAGAGAGAGAGAGAGAGAGAGAGAGAGAGAGAGAGAGAGAGAGATAGGGAGGGAGGGAGGGAGGGAGGGAGGGAGGGAGGGAGGGAGGAGAGAAGAGAGAGAGAGAGAGGGGGGGTAACATATATAAAGATTTAGCTATGATCCTCGTGGATTCAATTAAGAGGAGACTAGGGAAGAGGAGATTGCCATTAAAAAATGGCATTTTGTCCTCCAGGGCCATTGCTGACCTTTGGAAGCCATTATTGATTTTGGGGTAAATGACGCAGTGGAGAGTGAAGGAAAGGTAATTTTGGCGATCAGTTCCTTAGGCTTGACTAAAGGGGGTCAGTCCCTTAGGCTTGACTAAAGGGGGTCAGTCCCTTAGGCTTGACTAAAGGGGGTCAGTCCCTTAGGCTTGACTAAAGGGGGTCAGTCCCTTAGGCTTGACTAAAGGGGGTCAGTCCCTCAGGTTAATGGACTGAACGCTTATCGTAGTTGAGGGACTGACGACCTATCAAGGATAAGATATTGAGCTCTTTCTATCAAGACTGAGGGACTGACCACCTAACAAGGTCAAGGGACTGACCACCTAACAAGGTCAAGGGACTGACCACCTAACAAGGTCAAGGTGTCATGAAGGGGGGTATGGAATTTAAGATAATTGGGGATTAGGGGAGTAAAGGGGGGGGGGGCTTGAGTAGGCAGGAGAGGTGAGGTTGACAGGAGCGGATGTAATGTGAGGTCACTGGTGACTACACCATGTGATGTAGTCAGTGTGGTTGTCAGGTCCAGCTAATTACCCACACCTTACCTTGGCAAATAGCTGTCAGCCACGCCTCCATACTTAAGCCTCAGATCTTTTGTTCTTGCCTGGCGTCAGGTCGTAACACGTGGTCAACACCTTATGGGAAAGGGGGATGCTTTGAGCACCATATAAGGTCATGAAAACGACTAGAGGAGACAGAGAGGTGGGTGACAGGTCCAGTGAGGAGGTCTCTGGACAGCGGGTGTGCAGTGGGCCACGCGTTGCGAATCTCGGGTCAGCTGGTTGGTGAATTATGAGTGAGTATAAGTCCGTGTTACTGATAACATCTACCCTTCCCCTGGTAATAAGTCTCATAGGTCAATGGTTATTGTATGTAATTCTCCGTCAGGATATAATGTATTCTCGTTCTTTATGTTATTAAGTAAACGACAGCCATAGTTCCCATTTTTATTTGTACCTTCTTATGCTATTCCCTATTTTGTTAAGCACTGGGATAATACAGGAGACGGGCTCACTTGCTG
>WNWK01040780.1:0-16799 GCA_009830355.1 Cherax destructor
GTGGTTTACGCTTTTTTGATTATAATAATAATAATAACATTGATCCTAATAGAAATATTTCTATCACGTTCTTATCACAGTTTCCGCACGAATAGCCCAGTGGGACACCAGTGGGGACCCTTTGGTGTCTCTTTTGTTATTACCCTTTTTCACCACATAAAAGGACAAGTATCTTTGGTGGCACCCTTCATGAAGGTGGATATTCAAGATGATCAAGACTGTCAGTCTACAGTCGGGATGAGGGGGGAAGCGAGGATTTGTGAAGCCTTTGGAATGTAGGTATATTCGTTCTCGAGGAAGCAGAGCTAAATGTATGGAGTTTTTTTAAAGAAATAATCACTACTCCCCGCTCTTGGTGCATGTATCAAGGTGTGAGTAGAAGAGTACCAGGTCGCCCTCGTTTGTGGCCTTCTTGTGCACTCTAAAAGAAAAGGTATCACTATCAAGTGTCTCAAATAAAGTTATATCTAAGAAGAGGAGTTGACCCTCTTTTCGAATCTAAAGTAAATTTAACATAAGTATCAGTCAACGACATAGTACTTCATCCACGTTACGGAACTCGGAATCATTGAAACTTCAGTCTCAAGGTTTTCCATGAAGATATTAGATAGTACAGCAATGATGGAAAAGCTGATTGCCATGCAGAAACACTGTAGCGTTATTTTCGTATCGAAAGTAGTTGAAATTCATGCATAGGTCAATCATATCAATGATATTCTGTTGAGGCACAAGGAGGTCAGTATCGTCGATCTGTCAGAATATGTAGGTGGCGGCTGGAGTAGGGACGTTGGTAAAAAAAAAATGTTATGACGAAGGAAGCGAAGAAAACTATGCGTTTATCTTGATATTGATCATGGAAAGACGAGACACGAGGTCTCCTGAATACTTCAAGTATGTAGAGCTGATGGTACCCAGGAGCCCGGACTGGTGTTTGGCAAGGCGACCAGCCGGTCACTGAGGGGCATTGCTTATGCCAGAGGTGATAGTAGAGAGAGGAATGTTCAGTTTGTGGGAATTAGGTAAACCATTCATTTTCTCTGTCATGGGCTAGCCATGAAGAAGATATAAAAATAATTTCCCTGTTCGGATTTCTATAAGATTTGACTTGCTTTCTGCAAGAACTCTTTGATGTTATTTAGAAGTAGAGGCTCAGGATGGGGTTAGTAAGTGTTAGCGTTATCTAATTGTAATTGCTGGTATTGAGGACCAACATTCTCTCTCCCCTTTTAGGTAAGATAGGTC
Organism: Cherax destructor; assembly: GCA_009830355.1. NCBI lineage: Eukaryota > Metazoa > Arthropoda > Malacostraca > Decapoda > Parastacidae > Cherax > Cherax destructor. Next base: position 1,243 of record WNWK01040780.1, read on the forward strand.
TGGAAAGTTCTCAGACGACAGCAGTAATAATGCCTTGAATATAACCTTTGGGACTAAAAACAAGGACAACAGTGACTCCTGGTGATGACGTCCAACAATGTTATTTTTTGTTTATTTGTTTTTTGAGACCAGTTATGGTTTTGGACCCAGACTTAAGACCTCGGTCTCGGTTTCGAAGAGAATGTGAGAACACTTTACCACAGCTCGACGCAAGCACCAAGCAGAAAATAGTGACTGAATTCTTTTTAAAAGCCCTTCATATATCTAGTCATTTACCTCGAGGAAGAATGTTCATAAATTCTGCAAGTTTTTACACGCCTTCACTTCACCAGGTTCTTCATCCACAACTGAAGAAGTATAACCCAAACCATCCTGAAGCCACGCCTTCAGAGTTCATCACAAAAGAGGTATACGTGGTTTTCCCATGTGTTGATGTGGCACACAACACCCTAAGGGCACTTCTCATGAAGGGACATCAATTTGTCCATGATAGCTGCTGTACCACGTTCATCAAAGATCTCTCCAGAAAGCTTCCCAAGTAGCTACCTCTGCTGTCTACACTACCCTTTGCAGATGTTATTTATGATAACAAGAATATTTGGATGACTGGTAGAAATCAATCTATTAGGATAAGTGAACATAAATATGTACTTGTAACAGTGATGATCAAATTAATGCTTTCATAAAGCATAGAGACACTTTGAGTCATGTGATGAAAGGAACGAAGTTAGCTAGACTAGCTAGAAGCTAGATTTAAGGAGACGATGGTGTTTAAAACACCCCAGATAGCTATGTTAGTTAATTAACTTCCTGAGCGCACCGCTGCAATGTTCGCAGACTTTGATCATATTCATCTCTGAACAAGCACTCTCAGCCAGTCTCTGGTTCATTGTCAAATAAACATAGTAATATATTGTAGAATATAGTTACGTAATGGAGGAAATACCACAACACTTTAATATGTCATCAAATTACGAGGTTCAAGTAATCTGTAATCGACTAGGCTTGTTATATTTTAAACAAAGATACTGAGAAGCAAACCACTTTCCCTACCCATCTGTCTGCAGGGTGAAAATAACAGCTACGTTAAATCTTACAGATATCTTAGTGTAGACATACCTAACAATAAATCTATCATACCACAACTAAATAAGAAATGAAAAGAGAGGCTGAATGCGCTCAGAGATGTTGCTGTCTACAACTGCAGCTGTGGTGCTAATGTGTGAATAGTGAGAATGATGTACATAACTTATATTAGATCCTAGCTAAGGAAAATTCTCTCCGGCCCTTGGGAAATAAAGCAAATGAAGCCCTCATAATTATTCTTGGCTGTCCTAAATCTATCAAGGTTCTTAATATGAGGAATAATAATAATAATAATAATAATAATAATAATAATAATAATAATAATAATAATAATAATAATAATAATAATAATAATAATAATAATATCATCTTTATTTACTACAAGTACATGTACAAGGTATACAGGCCTAGCTGACATCAATGACATACTACTATATAGAAAGCCGCTTGTTATGCAGAGCATTTCGGGTAAATTAGTTCATTGTCCCAGGATGCGACCCACACCAGTCGACTAGCTCCCAGTTACCCATTTTACTGATGAACGAACATAGACAACCGGTGTAAAAAAAAAAAAAAAAACACACCCAATGTTTCTACCCTCGCTGGTCATCGAACGCAGACCCTCGCCGTGTGACGCGAGAGTAACATTGTACTACTTTGTATTAGAATATTAAGAAATGAACAAAATCACCACAAATATTACGAATTGTCTAGAAATAAATACACAATGATATAAATGGGTTGTGAAAACCTGCTAATATATTCAGTGTAATAATTTGCACGAACTGTATCTCGGTAGATAACACTGGTCAACAATTTTTGAAAAGTTGCATGCTTCTTAAAAGAGATTAGTTAATTCCTCTGTATTTTCATGTCCTGAATCCAAATATCACATTGAAAAATGCTTATTAGCTATAGGTTTAAAGATACGAGACATGTAATATTTGAATTTTTTATTATAACGTAAAATAAGTGTCAGTATGTTTTAAACTCTAATCCGTATCTACTCTCTGCCTTTTAGCTTGACGCTTATAGTGGGCTGAAGAATCATCTCTTGCCCATGTCCAGCAATAGTCTACAAGCATTCTTGTGCCCCATTTACTCTGGTACCATTTTTCCATGGTTGATATATCTTAGTGAAACCTTTCACCATGTTCGTCACTAACTGCTCCACAGTTCGCTGAAAAAAAGTATAAATGTGAGTCCAAAAAGTGGATTTTAAGTGACATGTTACATCCTATGTCCTTGTAAACCTTGATGAGGTTTTCCACCAATTCTTCATAGTTGCTTTCCCTTCTGTTTCCGAGAAATCCCTTCGCCACTAACTTGAATGCTTCCCAAGCAGCTTTCTCCTCCCCATGAAGGTCTGATTCAAAGTCACCATCTTTAAAAGCTCTCGAATCTGGGGACCATTGAAGACTCCTCTCTTATCTTAGCGTCGCTCAGTGAGGGAATTCTGATGTTAAATACTTGAATCCCTGACCGGATTTGTCCATAGCTTTTACAAAGTTTTTCATGAGTCCCAGTTTTATGTATAGCGGTGGTAGCAAAATTTTCACCTCAAAATATAAACTTGGAGAGCACAACCACCTTGTATGACTGCTGGAACAATAATGAAGGTCAGTGAGACTGTGAGTGTGGTAAGAAACACACTGCCGCAAACCTGTTGAAACCTGTTGTGACACGTAGGTCTATATTGAAAAGTAGAGCTAACAAACAATTTTAACCATGATATTCATTATCAGTGACCTACAATTAGTTTTAAATTGGTACTCTCGTCTCGGAACCATTTTGGTTGTTGACCAGTGTAATACGAGCATTTCACACCTCCATGGAAGATGTGTTCATTTAATATGACATACCTGCAAGACCTCCCAAGAAGCTCATCACTGGTATTCCTTTCATTAAATCACTTGCAAAGGCAACTGCTTAAGAAAAAATTCATCGCTTAACTGTAAATAACAATTTATCACAAATTATATACAGTGATGGATGTAAGCAAGAGTCTACTGGCAGGGCTGCTTCTGCTCTTGTTGCCACTTCCTTAGATAAGAAATATAGGAACTATGTTAAGTTAGGAATAAGAATTAACAACTGGGCGTCTACACTACAAACTGAATTTCTGCCATCCTAATAACACTATAGTTATGGAACTGAACTTGACTCTTATGAGTATATATATATATATATATATATATATATATATATATATATATATATATATATATATATATATATATATATATATGTTACCACGAACCAGTGGTAACCAGTGAGCGAAAATCACATGAGGCTTAACCCACAGGACCACGCATTCGTAGGATTGCATTGTCCTGTGGAATAGAACGTAATGTGGTTTTCGTTCACCATAAGGCGGCTAAAACGACATGGGTTCGAATCTTCGGCTAGTTGCAGTGTTGTTATATATATATATATATATATATATATATATATATATATATATATATATATTGTGTGGTGTGTGTGTGTGTGTGTGTGTGTGTGTGTGTGTGTGTGTGTGTGTGTGTGTGTCTAGGGAAATTCGCAAGAGCAGGCGAAATATTCACAAACACTGATCTCTGGCCGACGGAGACTCGAACCTACGAACCTCATGACAAGGTACGCAGTGCTTGCCGACGTACCACACTGGTCCAATACCTTGGCGTCCAGCTTTCGCTAGACGTTATTCCAAGGCAGCCAGCTTTCAGGCAGGAGGGTTACAGCTTTTCATCTCATCCCCTGCATGCATCGACACAACTAGAGATTTTTACAATACTAGGAATTCGCAAGAGCAGGCGAAATATTCATAGACACTGCGTACCTTGTCATGAGGTTCGTAGGTTCGAGTCTCCGTCGGCCAGAGATCAGTGTTTGTGAATATTTCGCTTGCTCTAGCATTGTAAAAATCTCTAGTTGTGTCGATGCATGCAGGGGATGAGATGAAAAGCTGTAAGCCACCTGCCTGAAAGCTGGCTGCCTTGGATCAACGTCTAGCGTGAGCTGGACGCCAAAGTATTGGACCAGTGTGGTACAGTCGGCAAAGCACTGCGTACCTTGTACTCACCTAGTTGTACTCACCTAGTTGTACTCACCTAGGTGTGGTTGCAGGGATCGAGTCATAGCTCCTGGCCCCGCCTCTTCACTGGCCGCTACTGGGTCACTCTCCCTGCGCCATGAGCTTCATCATACCTTTTCTTAAAGCTATGTATGGAGCCTGCCTCTACTACATCACTTCCTAAACTATTCCACTTCCCGACCACTCTGTGACTGAAGAAATACTTCCTAACATCTCTGTGATTCATCTGAGTCTTCAACTTCCAACTGTGTCCCCTTGTTGCTGTGTCCCATCTCTTGAAGATTCTGTCTCTGTCCACTTTGTCAATTCATCTCAGTATCTTATATGTTGTTATCATGTCCCCCCTATCTCTCCTGTCCTACAGTGTCGTCAGGTCGATTTCCCTTAACCTCTCCTCGTAGGACATACCCTTAGCTCCGGGACTAGTCTTGTTGCAAACCTTTGCACTTTCTCGAGCTTCTTCACGTGCTTGGCTAGGTGTGGGTTCCAAACTGGTGCTGCGTACTCCAGTATGGGCCTAACGTACACAGTGTACAGGGTCCTGAACGATTCTTTATTAAGATGTCGGAATGCTGTTCTTAGGTTTGCTAGGCGCCCATATGCTGCAGCAGTTATTTGGTTGATGTGCGCCTCAGGAGATGTACCTGGTGTTATACTCACCCCAAGGTCTTTTTCCTTGATTGAGGTTTGCAGTCTCTGGCCCCCTAGGCTGTACTCAGTATGCGGTCTTCTTTGCCCTTCCCAAATCTTCATGACTTTGCACTTGGTGGGGTTGAACTCCAGGAGCCAATTGCTGGACCAGGCTTGCAGCCTGTCCAGAGCCCTTTGTAGTTCTGCCTGGTCCTCGTCCGATTGAATTCTTCTCATCAACTTCACATCATCTGCAAACAGGGACACTTCGGAGTTTATTCCTTCCGTCATGTCGTTCACAAATACCAGAAACAGCACTGGTCCCAGGACTGACCCCTGTGGAACCCCGCTCGTCACCGGCGCCCACTCTGATACCTCACCACGTACCGTGACTCACTGCTGTCTTCCTGACAGGTATTCCCTGATCCATTGTAGTGGCTTCCCTGTTATCCCTGCCTGGTCCTCCAACTTTTGCACTAATCTCTTGTGTTGAACTTTGTCAAACGCCTTCTTACAGTCAAAGAATATGCAATCTACCCACCCCTCCCTCCCTTGTCTTATTGCTGTCACCCTGTCGAAGAACTCCAGTAGGTTTGTGACACAGGATTTCCCGTCCCTGAAACCGTGTTGGCCATCGTTGATAAGCTCATTCCTTTCTAGGTGCTCCACCACTCTTCTCCTGACTATCTTCACCATGACCTTGCATGCTATACATGTCAGTGACACTGGTCTGTAGTTTAGTGCTACGTTCCTGTCTCCTTTTTTAAAAATTGGAACTACATTTGCTGTCTTCCATACCTCGGGTAGTTGCCCTGTTTTGATAGATGTGTGAAGATCATTGTTAGGGGTACACATAGCTCCTCTGCTCCCTCTCTCAGGACCCATGGAGAGATGTTATCCGGCCCCATCGCCTTTGAGGTATCTAGCTCGCTTAGTAGCCTCTTCACTTCCTCCTCTGTTGTGTGTATTGTGTCCAGCACCTGATGGTGTACCCTACCTCTCCTCCTTTCTGGAGGCCCTTCTATCTCCTCTGTGAACACCTCTTTGAATCTCATGTTGAGCTCCTCACACACTTCACGGTCATTTATTGTGACCTCCCCTCCTACCTTCCTCAGCCTGATCACTTGGTCCTTGACTGTTGTTCTCCTCCTGATGTGGCTGTACAGCAGCTTTGGGTCAGATTTGGCTTTCGCTGCTATGTCATTCTCGTACTGTTTTTGGGCCTCCCTTCTTACCTGTGCATATTCATTTCTGGCTCTACGACTGCTCTCCTTATTCTCCGGGGTTCTTTGCCTTCTGTACCTCTTCCATTCCCTTGTACACTTGGTTTTGGCTTCCCTGCACCTTTGGGTGAACCATGGGCTCATCCTGTCTTTTTCGCTTCTCCTGTTACCCTTGGGTATAAATATCTCCTCAGCTTTCTTACAAATTGTTGTCACATATTCCATCATCGCATCTACTGACTTCCCTGCCATCTCTCTGTCCCACTGAACTCTATGCAGGAAGTTCCTCATGCCCACATATTCACCTTTCTTGTAGTTTGGCTTCATTCGTGCAGCCCTTCCTGCTTCCCCTTCCACTTGTAACTCTACTATGTATTCGAAACTTAGAACCATGTGATCACTGGCTCCAAGGGGGCTTTCATGTGTGATGTCCTCAATATCTGCACTACTCAGGGTGAATACTAAGTCCAGTCTCGCTGGTTCGTCCTCTCCTCTCTCTCTCTGGTAGTGTCCCTTACGTGTTGGTACATTAGATTTTCCAGTACCACCTCCAGCATCTTAGCCCTCCACGCTTCTTGGCCCCCATGTGGCTCTAAGTTCTCCCAATCAATTTCCCTATGGTTGAAGTCATCCATGATCAGTAGCTTCGCCCTGCTCGCACAAGCCCTTCTGGCCACTACTGCCAGTGTATCAATCATCGCTCTGTTACTCTCATCATACTCTTGCCTTGGCCTCCTGCTGTTCGGTGGTGGGTTATACATCACTGCAATTACCACCTTGGGACCTCCAGACTGTAGCATTCCTACTATGTTATCCCCAGCTTCTCCTGTCTCCTCTTTCCAGCTCGTCAAAATCCCATCGGTTTTTGATCAGCAGTGCAACTCCTCCACCCCCACTGTTCCCTCTGTCTTTCCTCAGGATCTGGTACCCCACTGGAAAGATGGCATCTGTTATCATACCTGTGAGCTTGGTTTCTGTGAGAGCTATTATGTCCTTTGATGTCTCTTTGACTCTTTCGTGCCACTCCTCCCACTTATTTGTTATTCCATCAGCATTGGTGTACCATACCTTCAGTTTCCTCTCTAATACAGTGTTTTGCGGGGTCTATGAGGGTGGGGTACCTGGCAGTGTACTGTGGGATTCTATAGTAGAGTGTTGGGTGTGGGCTGTGAGTGTGGGTTGTAGTTTGTGTTGGGACCGTGTGCTTGGTTGTTGGGTTGTGCTTGTTCCTGTTGTCATGAGGTTCGTAGGTTCGAGTCTCCGTCGGCCAGAGATCAGTGTTTGTATATATATATATATATATATATATATATATATATATATATATATATATATATATATATATATATATATATATATATATATATATATATATATATATATACATATATATATATATATATATATATATATATATATATATATATATATATATATATATATATATATATATATATATATATATATATGATTATGTCAGTTAGGAACCTGAAAAGATCCATCACTCGCTATGATAACATTGAATGTGAAAAGGTATGTTTATGCATCAAGTTGTAATGTTAACAGACTAACTAATGCTGTAGTAGCCAGGCTTGTGCTTGGTTTCAAGTATTTCTGGCAGTTTGGCAGACACACAGTTGATCATACCAAATGCAAAGTGCTGTATGTGGTCAGCCTTAGGGGTCATTATCTTGAACACTATTTGCTTTATTGTCCACTTTTTGAGGAATATAGAGACAGATAGTATAATAACCTATGTGATAAATCTTATTAATTAAATTAAGATACTGGACATATTAAGCAAATTTTCTAAATATGCTTGCAACAGGTAAGTGAACTGTAGATATAAATCCAGATGTACTCCTGTTAACCCTTCTGAGATCTAGTTCCTAGGCCTTTTATATTTCCACCTACTCATGCACCACCGTCCACAGGATGGATATGGGGGGCACAATAAACTAGCCGCTTCGGCGGCAAAATCTAAAAATCTAAAATGTGCCCCAATATAACACTAAATATGCTCCAAAGAAAAGTTATACTTGCTCCAATGAAACATTAAATGTCACATCAAATGTGTTCCAATGTCACATTAAATGTTCTCCAGATTAATATTAAGTGTATTCAAGTGTAACTTTGAATGTGATCCAACGGCACATCAAATGTGCTACAGTGGCACATCAAATGATCTCTAGTGTGACTATAATTGTATTCCACTATGACATCAAATGTTAGTCACCGTGACATGTTCTCCACTATGCCCTTGACTCTCGCCTGAGAAGAACCATTACAGAAACTGACATATACTCATCGATTAATTGTAAGCAGAACACAGTGGAAAACTTGAGTTTCCGTTCTTATTAATGACAAACTATATTGTCAGATTGACGAATAAGACACATGTATTTTACTTAGGTATTTTTATTGCTGACAATAAAGATAAATGTCTTTCTTATTCGCCAGTTTTCGTTCTGATTTTTATAGAAAAATCAGCAGTAATAAGGAGGGTTGCTGAGCGATAATTCACATTGTTATTTTCGAGTGAAATATATTATTTATGTTATGCTATTATTTTTCTCTAAAATGTTTTTTGAATAGAATGAAAAAAAAATGACGCGTTTTATTCACTGAATTGCCAATTTATTGTTCTGGTCACATCTTTGGAGTTTGATGGAAAGTATAATTGATTCTTCTATAAGAATGGGAATAATCATAAACATATATTATGTCCTATACTAGTTACTGTGAGGGTACTCACCTAAATGTGGTTGCACCGGTCGAGTGTGTGTGTGATATACTCTATAAAAGAGTAGTGCTCTTTATATAAAAAATAATATAAAACAATGTTCAGATTGCACCTAATTTGGAGCAGCAAAATCCAACTGGAGGTTAGGTAAGGTTTGTAAGGAAGCAGGACAAGTGTTTCCTGACGCGGCCCTTACTAGAGGCCTAACCAATATGGCCTTTTTTTTTTTTGACCGATTTCTTTCATATTTTTTTTTTTTTTTTTTTTTGCACATGAAGACGTGTTCATGAACATTATTCTCTGTAAGTTTCAATAAGATAGCCATAAAAACAACAGAAAAAAATATATTTACTGAAAATTCCATGAGAATTCCATTTGAAAATTACTGTGGAAACTTTTTGGGTCACTCAAGTTCCACAGGGTAAGGGAGCCGTAAGGAGCCTTAAACATACCACGGATCGGCCCTCGGATTTCAGGAACCCACACACCCAACCAAAACATACACACATTCGAGTTGACGAAGGTAACAATTGTGTACATTTTAATTGATAGATTTATTCTCCTAGGAACACCTAGGCAAGTTTGTACAGTTAGAAACTAATAGTAGGATTATTGAGGCAACGTTAGATTTTAAACTTGTAGTTTAGCACCTTAATATAGGTAGATATAAGCCTTAAATAGGCGAGCATTAGGTTATGTTAGCTAGAGAGAACTGGCAGCCCACACTTGAATCTAGGCAGTGTCCAGACTGGACATCATCCAGACAACACGTGCTGTGAACAAGCAGCACCCCCCACGTGACTCAACATCTGTCCTGGGGCCCCGGAGGAGAGATCCCGAAGTACCGCGGATATCTCTCTCCATCCAGACCTATTGCAGTAAGACTAGACTTTCTTTCTCTCAGTATCTGGCCAGTTTTCTGGGGGAAACGTTAGTGAGTTATCTGTGGGTCTTAAACGGACGGACGCTTTTGTATTGGTATGTACCAGCGTCGTCTCTTAAGTTCAAGTCTGGAAGCTAGTGTCTCTTACTGTTTAGATATTGCTTGGAGGATATACCCTAGGGCTGGGAATTCTAAGTTAATACAAGACACTAATACCACTCAATTTGCAGATAAAGAATCTTCCCACGCACGTGGTGTTGGAGGGGGTTTATAGCTTAGGAAGATTTGGAAGTGTAGGAGACATTTCTACTCCATCAAGTAAGTTAAACCTTCTTATATTCATGCATGCAGGGGGGAATTCTTTCGGCTGCAGTTAGCTAGAAAATTGTCCCATAGCCACTTGTAAGTCTGAGAAAAGTGTCTCAGAGTGTCGGTGTCAACAGTGCTTGCTCTAAGTGCAGCTTACAAGGAGGCAGTCCCAAAGCAAGTTTCTACAATTACCCTTGTCTAAATGGCACAACGAAAGGTGGATTTGAGACTTGGTATTTATAAAACAATGCTAGTGCGATTTTCTCACGGAAGGTAATAGTGTAATTATCTTTAGTTATTCTACAAAAAATAAAGTTCCTCAGTTTTTTATATTTGCAAAATATCTTGCCCTTTACTCCCACACAAATCCAAAAATATTTGGAATATTTCAAATACCTTTCACCACATTGTAAAACTATCATTGTTTTATTATTCCTGTCAATATTATTGTATTTACTTCAATAATAAATGGTGTACTTCATCAAATACGTCAATAACTTACTTCCGAGATAACGCGTGAAACGTCTCCGGTCTCGGAAATATTTTTTTTCCGCAAAAATCGCGGCTGTTTCAGTGTTTACTGGTAATCTAGTGTAGTTATCCTCTCCAAAACATCATTTTCTCTTATTCAATGTCATAGAGGACGATATAAGATGGAAGGGAAATAGTTTTATTTCTATAACCTCGAAATAGAGTCGCCATATTATGGCCTATTTTATTAGTTCTAGTGTTTTACATTATGTTTATATGTCTTAATTAGTGTTTATTAGGTCATATTAGATCAATTCTGATGATATTAGCGTAATAATAAAAAAATTCTCCTGACTCCCGGGAGTCTCCAGAGCGGGAATGTTTCCAGCGGTTTCTGATTGGCTGGAAGTCTACGTATAAACTCCGCCCACTCTTACATAATGCCAAATAGTCAATTATACCATCATTATCAATAATACAAGGAATGGCAATAAAAAAAGAAAAAATTACGGGATGCAAGCAGTCATGTTGCTAGCGCCGATGTCACCATACATGATATAAATGGTTGTAATTCCTTGTAGAAACGTCGTATTACATTGATTCTTGATATTTTCTATACCAATAACTCAATTTTCATATTTTTCGATTACTTTTTTGCTCGCGAGCATCAGAAGCTGGAGCTTTCGGTCATCTGACCGAGGCCTTCCGCTGGCTTACCGGTCCACCACTTTAAATATTATGGATATGATTATAACAATCCAACTGGAGAACAATTCAAAGAATGTTATCTAAAATTTAAAAAAAACTTTATTGCATAAAAGATACACGAAAGTTCACTCATTCATTATGAATGAATACTTTCTATGGTACATAATAAAGCATGTTCTCAAAGAAGAAATTAAACACTGACAAAAAGATAATTTTCTTGTGGTTCTTTTGAAGTCTTTTGGACAAACATTAAGAAATAATATTTCTAAAAATTATTCACCAGGATAATTATATTATAAGATACTCTTCGACAATAAGGATTTAAAATATTAATCAAAACACTACTGCACCTCGTATTTATATATATATATATATATACATATATTTATTTACAGATATTTCAAAATATATATTTCCACGATCATTATCTGGTTGAAGAGTGAGTGAGGCTTCAAGAGTTGAGCCACTGTGAGGCTTCAAGAGTTGAGCCACTGTGAGGCTTCAAGAGTTGAGCCATTGTGAGGCTTCAAGAGTTGAGCCACTGTGAGGCTTCAAGAGTTGAGCCACTGTGAGGCTTCAAGAGTTGAGCCACTGCTGGGCTGCTTGTTCTGTGATGATGCCAGCTTCGAAGGCCTTTCTTACGAAGTCACGAGTCGTGTCTCCGACGACACCAGACCTGCTTCTGGTGGTCGCTGTAATGTAAGAAAATTGTATAAACATTTACAATAGTGGAAAAAGCACAAAATGCAATCATTTTAAGACATGTTTAATGAAAACAGTTCTGTCTTGGGCACCCTGGTCCCTCCCAGTGTACATTTGGTTGTTTGATCACTTCTTATAGGCATCTGAAGTTACCGAAGTTACATAATTTATTTCCAGATATATAAAGAACCATTACAGTTGCTGATTCTCATACTCTGGAAATAAAGGTAAGTCATAACAACGACTTTAATATTACTAATATTATGCTTTAATTTTTAAAATAACATATTATACTAGTCAAAAATAGCTGTGCTAAAACTATGCTCAATTATATATTTAAGAAACCCACATAAATATAACTTTCTTTTGTATGCCTTGATGCTGACGATGGCTCTTGATCCTGGGAACAGGATTTATCTTCCACTTATTTGAGGCAAACCGGAATGCCTCTCATTCTCCAGAGGATATATGACCCCCTAGGGGTTTAGTGCTTCACAAATTGAAATACAAAAATATTTAGACAAAACATGGAGCACCTTTCACAGGTTGCCCTATCATTTCGGCTTCAAATTTTGAACACTCGTGTATGATAACGAGGACCAAATTCTCGGAACACCTGGCATGTTCATGTGTCCTATGACCAAATTTGTCGAACCCAATCTTATTCTCCTGGAATGGCTCCAAAACCTTTGCAAGATTCTCAGCAGCGGAGCTTTAGTTGTTTGGAAAGGCACCAAAAAATCGAGAGAGAGTGAAATTCAGATGATTAGGTTCGTATTTCATCAATTAATGTGAAAAATAATATGATTTTGTTTACCGTAAAATCATGTTCATTAATTTTCGTGCAGGAAAATTTGTTGATATAGTAAAAGAGTAAAAAAAATATAAAATCACTTGGAATCGTTGGAATGAATCCACGAAATAATTTACGTCATCGCTTTCAACTTTGCAACACTGTTGTTGTTTCCTCAACACAAGTTTCACGTTGCATAAGTCTCAGTTTGCCAATTTTGTTGAATAAGTAATACTATTAATTTTTTTTGAACTCGGAACATTGTTGTTCTCGTAGATGTTCACCTCGCCCCCCCCCTAAATCTGAGTCACCTTTACATAACGAGGAATTGTGAGGGATGAGGGATTGTGAGGGATGAAGGATTGTGAAGGATGAGGGATTGTGAGGAATGAGGGATTGTAAGGGATGAGGGATTGTGAGGAATGAGGGATTGTGAGGAATGAGGGATTATGAGGGATTGTGAGGGATGAGGGATTGAGAGGGATGTGTTGAGCGACTAGAATAAAACGTCTGTACAACCCTTTCCTGGAGAATACCTGGAGAGGGTTTCGGGGGTCAACGGTCCCCCCCCCCCCGGCCCGTATCTTTATTACACATGTGTCTTATTTATTTACTTGTCGTTTATTTACAACAATAATATACAATGTTTGAGCAACTGCTGTCTCCCTGACACACTACACGGACCAGCCCAGAATTTTTGGCCGAATTGTGACGATGTTTCTTCATCGGTCAATATGTAATTCCTTTATTATACCAATGAGCTTAATAGCGCTTTTCAGTAATAAAGTAGTTATGTGAAGTTATTAGGTGAAGGTACTCATGCTGAGTAAACTGAATGACTACGACTGAGAAGTTCTTCACTCAGTGATCACCACAGTGATGAACTCCTGTTGGTGTTCTTCACTCAGTGATCACCACAGTGATGAACTCCTGTTGATGTTCTGCACTCAGTGATCACCACAGTGATGAACTCCTGTTGATGTTCTTCACTCAGTGATCACCACAGTGATGAACTCCTGTTGATGTTCTGCACTCAGTGATCACCACAGTGATGAACTCCTGTTGATGTTCTTCACTCAGTGATCACCACAGTGATGAACTCCTGTTGATGTTCTGCACTCAGTGATCACCACAGTGATGAACTCCTGTTGATGTTCTTCACTCAGTGATGACCACAGTGATGAACTCCTGTTGATGTTCTTCACTCAGTGATCACCACTGTGATGAACTCCTGTTGATGTTCTTCACTCAGTGATCACCACAGTGATGAACTCCTGTTGATGTTCCCATTAAAAGAAAATATATTACCTTCTCCCCTGATGGTGGTCCAGCCGGGGCACCACATCCTGCCATTGAAGTACAGCTGCCACCTCCTGATCTTGGGCACAACTCTGTAGTTACAATAGTGCCCCATCAGCTCCACCTCCCCTTGATCCCACAATCTGTTAACAATCCAAGAGTTTATCAGTGGTTCTTCTCTAGCATGAATGAATCAGGTTCCAACACAAAATATCAGCGTGACAAAAATGTTTTATGGAACCACAGCAGCAAGAAAATATATGCAATATTTTACTGTTATAAATGACTTTTACTTACGAAATCACTTTATTTGCGACAGCTCCCGCTAGGGACTCCCAGATCTGTGCGTTGCTCTGTGGCACCAGAGGTGCCACCAGCAGTGACACCACCACCACACTCACTAATGTAGCTGTGTGCATTGTGGCGGGGATAAGAGTTGTGACTAACGTGGCTCAGGCACTCTGCTGCCTTATATGAGGGTGCCAGCAACTGGCCCGTATGATGCCAACACGACGTATTGGCTAACGCTATGGGACAATATTGTTATGTTTTATCGTAAATTATCTAATGCAGTTATCATTTTCCAAAGTAAATGTGAATTAAGTTTCTCCAAAAAATCCTAAATAATGTGCATCTGAATGAGTTAAAAAGACTGTCTTGCGACATACGGCGTGAAATGTGTGGAAATTCCCAAGTGCGCAGTTATTTGCTTCTACTTCGTGTTGTTTTGACGACACTAGGGTGGTAATGGATGCCAGTGAATCCCGTCGTTCATCTCCGTCTTGCTACTGCGAAGTTTAGATTTTGCTTTGTGTTGGTATGGTAAAGCAGCTTCCGGTTGGCTAGTCAGTGGGCCTATCAGGGTCAAGCCTCAAAGGATTTTTTTACCATCCTGGATAAAGCTGCTTCTGTCTGGCATATGTGTAGGTTTATGAATGGTTAGGTTAGTGATGCTTCTCAAATCAATTATGAAATTCAGCCACTTCATCCTAGTTATCTGAATTAATTATATGGACTTCGATTCTCACGGTGGGCAGTTTAGTTAGTTTAATATCTTTATTATGCACCCCATACCCATCCTGTGGGCGGTAGTCAAAAGACTACAGAGGTACATAATGGGTCCAATTACTGGGCCCCAAACTTTTAATAGCTGACCAAGTTACAAAGGTAATGAATCATTTACACGTATGTACATGGTTACAATCACCAACAAATTAAAAAGTACTGTGCTATTCACATGGCCGCATCCAGTCACAATTGTTATGAGTTATTGGTGCAAATATTAATTGGGTCACACACACACACAGAATGTTCCAGAGATGGGACACAGCAACAAGGGGTCACAGTTGGAAGTTGAAGACTCAGATGAATCACATGGATGTTAGGAAGTATTTCTTCAGTCACAGAGTGGTCAGGAAGTGGAATAGCTTGGGAAGTGATGTAGTGAGGCAGGATCCATTCATAGCTTCAAGAAGAGGTATGATAAGGCTCATGGCGAAGGAAGAGTGACCCAGTAGCGGCCAGTGAAAGGCGGGGGGGAAGCTATGAATCGACCCCTGTAACCACAATAGGTAGTACAACAACTAGGTGGTACACACACACACAAAAACCCCCACATACACACACACACACAC
>WNWK01040781.1:0-16799 GCA_009830355.1 Cherax destructor
AAAACAAATTTCAATTACTCCGCTATGGAAAACTCTAGGAAATAGAAACTATCGGAGTATAAAACAAGTGACAATCACACAATAAAGCGAAAAACTAATGTGAAGGACCTGGGAGTGGTAATAAATGGAGAATACCTTGAGAGGGTATCGGGGGTCAACGCCCCCGCGGCCCGGTCTGTGACCAGGCCTCATGGTGGATCAGGGCCTGATCAACCAGGCTGTTACTGTTGGCCACACGTAAACCGACGTACGAACCACATTCCGGCTGATCAGATACGTACTGACTTTAGGTGCCTGTCCAAAGCCTTCTTGAAGACAGCCAGGGGTCTATTGGTAATCCCCCTCATGTTGACCAGTCTTGGGCCCCTGACACTTATTGTGTTGTCTCTTATCGTACTAGTGGCGCCCCTGCTTTTCATTGGGGGTATGTTGAATCGCCTGCCGGGTCTTTTTTTTCATAGGGAGTGATTTTCGTGTGGAAATTTGGTACTAATCCCTCTAGGATTTTCGAAGTGTATATAATCATGTATCTCTCACGCCTGCATTCCAGGGAGTACAGGTCGAAGAACGTCAACCGTTCCCAGTAATTTAGGTGTTTATTCGCAGTTATGTGTCCTGTGAAGATTCTGTACATTTTCTAGCTCAGCAATTTCGCCTGCCTTGAAAGATGCTGTTAGTGTGCAGCAATATTCCACTCTAGACAGAACAAGCGACCTGAAGAGTGTCATTATGGACTTGGCATCCCTAGTTTTGAAGGTTCTCATTATCCATCCTGTCATTTTTCTAGCAGATGCGATTAATACAATATTGTGGTCTTTGAAAGTGAGATCCTCTGACATTATCACTCCCAGGTTCTTTACATTAGTGGTTGGAATTTATTTTATACTCCGATATAGTTTTAATTTCTTCACGTTTTCCATGTGGGAGTAATTGAAATTTCTCATCATTGAACTTCATATTGTTTTCTGCAGCCCATTTAAAGATTTGGTTCATGTCCGCGTGGAGTCTTGCAGTGTCTTCAATGGAGGACACTGTTATGCAAATTCGGGTGTCACCTGCAAAGGAAGACACGGTGCTGTGGCTTACATCCCTGTCTATGTCAGATATGAGGATGGGGAACAGGATGTGAGCGAGTACTGTACCTTGTGGAATAGAGCTTTTCACAGTAGCCGCCTCAGACTTTACTCTGTTTACTACTACTCTTTGTGTTCTATTTGTAAGGAAATTATAGATCCATCTACCAGCTTTTCCTGATATTCCTTTATCACGCATTTTGTGCACTATTACACTATGGTTACACTCGTCAAAGGCTTTTGCAAACTCTGTGTATACCCCTGCGTTTTGTTTGTCTTCTAGAGCATCCAGGACCTTGTCATAGTGGTCCAGTAGTTGGGACAGGCAGGAGCGACCTGCTCTAAACCCAAAGAATCTCACTTTCACTTTATGTTACTCCCCAGCCTTCTCCATCTCGTTGTTTCTGTTACTCCCCAACCTTCTCCATCTCGTTGTCTCTGTTACTCCCCAACCTTTACAAATCTCGTTGTCTCTGTTACTCCCCAACCTTTCAAAATCTCGTTGTCTCTGTTACTCCCCAAACTTTCCAAATCTCGTTGTCTCTGTTACTCCCCAACTTTCTCCATCTCGTTGTCTCTGTTACTCCCCAACCTTCTCCATCTCGTCGTCTGTTACTCCCCAACCTTCTCCATCTCGTCGTCTCTGTTACTCCCCAACCTTCTCCATCTCGTTGTCTCTGTTACTCCCCAACTTTCCCCATCTCGTTGTCTCTGTTACTCCCCAACTTTCTCCATCTCGTTGTCTCTGTTACTCCCCAACATTCTCCATCTCGTTGTCTCTGTTACTCCCCAACTTTCTCCATCTCGTTGTCTCTGTTACTCCCCAACCTTCTCCATCTCGTCGTCTCTGTTACTCCCCAACCTTCTCCATCTCGTTGTCTCTGTTACTCCCCAACCTTTTCCATCTCGTTGTCTCTGTTACTCCCCAACCTTCTCCATCTCGTTGTCTCTGTTACTCCCCAACTTTCCCCATCTCGTTGTCTCTGTTACTCCCCAACTTTCTCCATCTCGTTGTCTCTGTTACTCCCCAACCTTCTCCATCTCGTCGTCTGTTACTCCCCAACCTTCTCCATCTCGTCGTCTCTGTTACTCCCCAACCTTCTCCATCTCGTTGTCTCTGTTACTCCCCAACTTTCCCCATCTCGTTGTCTCTGTTACTCCCCAACTTTCTCCATCTCGTTGTCTCTGTTACTCCCCAACATTCTCCATCTCGTTGTCTCTGTTACTCCCCAACTTTCTCCATCTCGTTGTCTCTGTTACTCCCCAACCTTCTCCATCTTGTCGTCTCTGTTACTCCCCAACCTTCTCCATCTCGTTGTCTCTGTTACTCCCCAACCTTCTCCATCTCGTTGTCTCTGTTACTCCCCAACCTTCTCCATCTCGTTGTCTCTGTTACTCCCCAACTTTCCCCATCTCGTTGTCTCTGTTACTCCCCAACCTTCTCCATCTCGTCGTCTCTGTTACTCCCCAACCTTCTCCATCTCGTCGTCTCTGTTACTCCCCAACCTTCTCCATCTCGTCGTCTCTGTTACTCCCCAACCTTCTCCATCTCGTCGTCTCTGTTACTCCCCAACCTTCTCCATCTCGTCGTCTCTGTTACTCCCCAACTTTCTCCCTCTCGTTGTCTCTGTTACTCCCCAACCTTCTCCATCTCGTTGTCTCTGTTACTCCCCAACCTTCTCCATCTCGTCGTCTCTGTTACTCCCCAACCTTCTTCATCTCGTCGTCTCTGTTACTCCCCAACCTTCTCCATCTCGTTGTCTCTGTTACTCTCCAACCTTCTCCATCTCGTTGTCTCTGTTACTCCCCAACCTTCTCCATATCGTCGTCTCTGTTACTCCCCAACCTTCTCCATCTCGTTGTCTCTGTTACTCTCCCACCTTCTCCATCTCGTTGTCTCTGTTACTCCCCAACCTTCTCCATATCGTTGTCTCTGTTACTCCCCAACCTTCTCCATCTCGTCGTTTCTGTTACTCCCCAACCTTCTCCATCTCGTTGTCTCTGTTATTCTCCCACCTTCTCCATCTCGTTGTCTCTGTTACTCCCCAACCTTCTCCATATCGTTGTCTCTGTTACTCCCCAACCTTCTCCATCTCGTTGTCTCTATTACTCCCCAACCTTCTCCATCTCGTCGTCTGTTACTCCCCAACCTTCTCCATCTCGTTGTCTCTGTTACTCCAGAGGAAGGAGGCTGGATCTACATCTGTCGTATTGGCTTCTTCGTTCCCAAGCAGCACCAGGAATAGCGGAGATGATGCAGAAAGGAGCTTGTGGAGGTCCTTCAATGTTCACGAGTCCATAACCTCCCAGACGACGCCGCAACCCGGTAATAACTCGAGAACTCTCAGATGCTCTTGGTCGAATAAAGTTTGACTAGTAGTTTGGCCACAACCTCTCGAAAGTGAATGGAGTATTCGGACTTACATATCTCAGATCCTGAAGGTAAAATTTTGCCCCAGTGCTCCATTCGTCGTCCACCCTCGTGGAAAGATGTTGACGGACTTCACTGGGAAAAAAATAGGGAAATGGATACATATGCAACGTTTACTGGTACATATTCATTTAGGTTACGTTGCACTTTATCAAGGTTGAATATATAACAGTTGACGTACATTGTACATAAATTAAGGCTTGATAAAGCTCTCAGCGAGTGAAACATAGCCTAAATAAATATCCAAACGTTGCAGATATGTTCATTTATCTAAATTGATTATCGGTTCATATACATCATTCATATTCTTATCGCTTGAAGGAAGCACTGGACTGGCTTTCATTACTGGTCTATGGGAATGCATGTTATCAGCTGCTTAAGAGTCCCAAATCTCTGAGCAGGAGACTATGAGCGGATGCCATAGACAGAGACGTTGAGGAGAGAAAATTGGAGAGGTTCGTCAGCATGTACTTAGATACCACCACCGCGAACACAGGTGATCAATGCTTCCTGTATTTTGCCGAAGTGGAATCTGGCAAAAGAAATGTTTTCATTTGGCTGGTCGTCATCACGTGCTGGAGACTGTCCTGGCAGTGGAATTTTCATCCTCCACGCGTCCTTCGAGAGTCTCTCAAGCTGCTCAAGCCGTTTCAAGCAGTGGCTCTTCATCGATAAATCGTACTTCATGACTACCAAGTAATACTAAGTAATATGCAGATCCGTGGTTCGATGAGGTTATCAGGTTCGTGAATCTTCAGCCGGAGTGATCTGAATCTGGACGATTATCAGAACTCCTGGAGATCACAGATACTTTCCTGGGTTGAATTCATCGCGAAATTAGGTTCTATGCTCCTGAAAGGTTGTACATTGCTTGCCGGATGGCAAAATGTATCTACTCATTCTGTTTTTCTTATCTATAATGTCGGTATTGTATACCATTATTATTCTACTCGTCTGATAAATCACCACGGTATCTTGGTACAGAGTATACCTGGAGAGGGTTTCGGGAGTCAACGCCCCTGCGGCCCGGTCTGAGACCAGGCCTAGTGGTGGATCAGGGTCTGATCAACCAAGCTGTTACTGCTGGCCGCACATAAACCGACTTACGAACCACAGTCCGGTTGGTCAGGTACTGACTTTGGGTGTCTGTCCAGCACCTTCTTGGAGATAGCCAGGGGTCTATTCGTAATCCCCCTTATGTATGTTGGGAAGCAGCTGAACGCTTATTGTGTTGTCTCTTAGTGTACTCGTGGCGCCCCCTGCTTTTCATTGGGGAAATGTTGCATCTCCTGTCGAGTCTTTTGCTTTCGTAGGGAGTGATTTTCGTGTGTAAGTTTGGTATTAATCCCTCTAGGATTTTCCAAGTGTATATTATCACGCATCTTTCTCGCCTGCGTTCCAGGGTTTACAAATCAAGGGACTTCAACCGTTCCCAGTAATTCAGGTGCTTTATCGTACTGTGTGTGCCGTGAAAGTTCTTTGTTCATTCTCCAAGTCAGAAATTTCGCTTGCCTTGAAGGGGGCAGTTAGTGTACAGAGAACATCAGTTATAACATAAGTGCTCAACTACTCTTTATGAGTGAGAAAGAATGGATCTGAGAAGGACCTACCTAGCATGGAGCAAGATTTATCCAAAGAGGCAAAAAAGTGACCGTCACAGCAGATTATGTTTAGAATCAGCAGTAGTCTCCACAACCACTACAATTGGTCAAAACTTCAGATCATTCACACACTGTGAGGTCTTAGCGAGACTTATTCTCCCTGTAAACACTTAATCTCACCTACCGAGCAGGTTACTCACATGTGACTACATTCTCACCTCAGGTCCTTGTTTATATTACTGGTACAAGTATATAAATACGACACATGTACAACGCCTGGGTATCATTATTTTGAAGATGTCTCGTTATTCAGTGACTTGATCAATCTGACACAGAGGCAGATGAATGGAATCTTATATACCATAGCCAGAAGAGAGATGCAGCAATTGAAGGCATCGACACAAGGTGGACCCACTAGTGGAATTAGGTCATGCCCAAGAGTTAGGCGACAGGTTATCACTAGGGTGTGGAAGATATCCTTTGTACCAAGATTGCCCTGACGTTGGTGTCGCGGGTAAGAAATAGTATATTACTGTTATATAATGCCAACAAGTTGACGATTAAAACACATGTTCAACGCCCGTGTATCAATATTATGAAGACATTTCGCCATCTAGTGGCTTCTTCAATAAAGTATAGAACAAATAAACTAGAGAGAGTGGAAAATGAGATAATCAGTCTCTGAGCCTTGATAAGTGTTCGGGATGTTTAAACTGGAAAAGAGGCTTTTTTCCACAACGATACTCTGGTCCAGTTCTTAGGCATGATCTACTTACGTAAACTAATGGCTTTTACCCACCTCCGATGATGTCTTCAACTGCTGTACCTCTCTTCTGATTCCAGTATATAAGGGTCCATTCTCGTACCTCTGCTTCAGATTGATCCAGGCTATGAGACTGAACACCTATCAAGACTGACACACTGACTACCTCATTTTCTATTTTCTCTAGTTTACATGCTCTATATCGAATTAAAAATAGCCACTGAACGGTTAAATGTCTTAAAAAAATACTCAGACGAGAAACATGTTTCTTATTCATCTATACTCGAGGACTCAGTTAAGCGATTATACATGAATAGTATATACCCATAACTAGTAGTTATTCTCTCAATAAAAGTCTCAGGTGGACGAAATACCAAGTGTGTTTGCAGGGCTAAGTGTTTGTGATGCAGGCCTAAGTGGGTGTGTTGCACACCTAGTTGGGTGTGTTGCAGGCCTGGATGCGTGTGTTGCAGGCCTGAGTGGGTCTGTTGCAGGTCTGGGTGTGTTTCAGGCCTAGGTGGGTGTGTTGCAGACCTGGGTGGGTGTATTGCAAGCCTTGGTGAATGTGTTGCAGACATGGGTGGGTGTATTGCAAGCCTTGGTGAATTTGTTGCAGACTTGGGTAGGTGCGTTGCAGGCCTGGGTGGGTGTGTTTCAGACTTAGGTGGGTGTGTTGCAGGTCTGGGTGGGTGTGTTGCAGGTCTGGGTGAGTTGCAGGCCAGGGTGTATTGGAGACCCGGGTGTGTGTGTTGCAGTCCAGGGTGGGTGTGTTGCAGGACTAGGTGGGTGTGATGCAGGAGTAGGTGGGAGTGTTGCAGACCTGGATGTGTTGTAGACACGAGTGTGTGTTGCAAGTCTGGGTGTGTTGCAACCTAGGTGGATGTGTTGCAGGCCTAGGTGGGTGTGTTGCAGGCCTGGTTGGGTGCATTGCAGGCCTGGGTGAATGTGTTGCAGACTTGGGTGGGTGTGTTGCAGGCGTGGGTGAATGTGTTGCAGGCCTAGGTGGGTGAGTTGCAGGCGTGGGTGTATTGCAGGCCTAGGTAGGAGTGTTGCAGGCTTGGGTGTGTTGTAGATCTGGGTGAGTGTGTTGCAGTCCTGGGTGGGTGTGTTGCAGCCCTGAGTGGGGTGTACTGCAGGACTGGGTGAATGTGTTTCAGACTTGGGTGGGTGTGTTGCAGACGTGGGTGGGTATATTGCAGACGTGGGTGTGTGTGTTGCAGACGTGGGTGTGTGTACTGCAGTCCTGGGTGGGTGTGTTGCAGGCCTGGATGGGTGTGTTGCAGCAGGCAACTCCAGAAGTGATATTTTACAGAGGCGTCACTCGGGGCGTTGCCTTTGAAATTTGTGTTGGTCTCTGAGGTCACAATGCTGGCTTACATCATGGTCCAGGACCCGCCCTCAGGCACCAAGACCTGCCCACCTCTCACCAGGACCTGTCCACGGTCATATTGCTCCCTGCAACCATCATGGTCCTGGACCAGCCCACAGTCACTTCACTACCTCACCCATCATGATCCTGGACCAGCCCACAGTCATCTCTCCCCCTCAGCCATCATGGTCCTGGACCAGCCCACAGTCACTTCACTACCTCACCCATCATGGTCCTGGACCAGCCCACACTCCTGCATCACCCACACTCCTGCATCACCCACACTCCTCCATCACCCACACTCCTCCATCACCCACACTCCTCCATCACCCACACTCCTCCATCACCCACACTCCTCCATCACCCACACTCCTCCATCACCCACACTCCTCCATCACCCACACTCCTCCATCACCACACTCCTCCTTCACCACACTCCTCCATCACCCACACTCCTCCATCACCCACACTCCTCCATCACCCACACTCCTCCATCACCACACTCGTCCATCACCCACCTCCTCCATCACCCACACTCCTCCATCACCCACACTCCTCCATCACCCACACTCCTCCATCACCCACACTCCTCCATCACCCACACTCCTCCATCACCCACACTCCTCCATCACCCACACTCCTCCATCACCCACACTCCTCCATCACCCACACTCTCCATCACCCACACTCCTCCATCACCCACACTCCTCCATCACCCACACTCTCCATCACCCACACTCCTCCATCACCCACACTCCTCCATCACCCACACTCCTCCATCACCCACACTCCTCCATCACCCACACTCCTCCATCACCCACAGTCACTTCACTACCTCACCCATCATGGTCCTGGACCAGCCCACACTCCTCCATCACCCACACTCCTCCATCACCCACACTCCTCCATCACCCATCCTCCATACCACCTCTCCATCACCACTCCTCCATCACCCACACTCCTCCATCACCCACACTCCTCCATCACCCACACTCCTCCATCACCCACACTCCTCCATCACCCACACTCCTCCATCACCCACACTCCTCCATCACCCACACTCCTCCATCACCCACACTCCTCACCACAGTCACTTCTACCCCATCTGGTCCTGGACCAGCCCACACTCCTCCATCACCCACACTCCTCCATCACCCACACTCCTCCATCACCCACACTCCTCCATCACCCACACTCCTCCATCACCCACACTCCTCCATCACCCACACTCCTCCATCACCCACACTCCTCCATCACCCACACTCCTCCATCACCCACACTCCCCCATCACCCACACTCCCCATCACCCACACTCCCCATCACCCACACTCCACTCCATCACCCACACTCCCCATCACCACACTCCCCATCACCCACACTCCCCATCACCCACACTCCTCCATCACCCACACTCCTCCATCACCCACACTCCTCCACACCTCCTCCCCATCACCCACACTCCTCCATCACCCACACTCCTCCATCACCCACACTCCTCCATCACCCACACTCCTCCATCACCCACACTCCTCCATCACCCACACTCCTCCATCACCCACACTCCTCCATCACCCACACTCCTCCATCACCCAACTCCTCCATCACCCACACTCCTCCATCACCCACACTCCTCCATCACCCACACTCCTCACCATCATCACCCACACTCCTCCATCACCCACACTCCTCCATCACCCACACTCCTCCATCACCCACACTCCTCTCCCCCATCCCCACACTCCCCATCACCCACACTCCCCATCACCCACACTCCCCATCACCCATCACTCCCCCATCACCCACACTCCCCATCACCCACACTCCCCATCACCCACACTCCCCATCACCCACACTCCCCATCACCCACACTCCCCATCACCCACACTCCCCATCACCCACACTCCCCATCACCCACACTCCCCATCACCCACACTCCCCATCACCCACACTCCCCATCACCCACACTCCCCATCACCCACACTCCCCATCACCCACACTCCTCCATCACCCACACTCCTCCATCACCCACACTCCTCCATCACCCACACTCCTCCATCACCCACACTCCTCCATCACCCACACTCCTCCATCACCCACACTCCTCCATCACCCACACTCCTCCATCACCCACACTCCTCCATCACCCACACTCCTCCATCACCCTCTCCACGTCTCCTAAATATCCACACAGTGTGGTGTCAGCATCTGGGCTCAAAGAGGGTAGACCTGCAAACCTTCTGCGTTCTTTTAAAGTTTGTTATCCACTCTGATAAACGTATTATAACGAAATATACTGAAGGTCCTTACTGGCACTGTTTCCCATTTATTGTGGCCCTTGTCACTGTTGTAAATGAATGGTTCAGAGAACCGACGAGTTGGTAAATTAGCAACTAATTTACCAACTTGTCACTGTTGCTTCCGCCAATCGTCAAAGCAATTACATGCCACTAGTGCAACATAAGGATGTTGAAATCGTATAAAATACCGATAAGATTATGAGTATGACATATGTGCAAAAGTTGAATATATTTGTTGAAACGTTTCGCCAACACGGTAGGCTTCTTCAGTCAAATACATAAGGGGCAGGTGTAGTAACGAAGTAAAGATGATGTAATCAGTCCATCAACCTTGGAGAAATAGTAATTGAATTGGTCAGTCCCTCAGCTGAGGGACTGATTACATCATCTTTACTTCGTTACTACACCTGCTCCTTATGTATTTGACTGAAGAAGCCTACCGTGTAGGCGAAACATTTCAATAATATAGATATTCAACTGTTACACATGTGTCTTACTCATCTACATGAGGATATTTACATTAAGTCACATTCTCAAGTTAGAGCGCCTGAGACTGGGATTGACAGAATAACGAATGAGCTTGGAATTTAATTCTCTTTCAAGCGTGATAAACTGTGTGCTCAGAAATCACTTGCTACAGAGTGTTCAAGTATGAGGTGAAGATTCCAACCCCAGACCAAGTTTGCGATTCCAGCAAGATGTGAGGATTCTAACCCGTTAATAAACTCACTAAGTGGGGTTTATGTCATTTTATTGAGATGACGTTTCGTCCACCAAGGACGTTATCGAGTCTCGCAGAGATGAGTGGAGACCATATATGTGGTGGAGAGAAACGAGGTGTAGAGATGAGCGAGCGGCGTCACCAACAGTGATGTGTTCAGCTAAGCATTAACTTGCAAGTTTGAAGTTGAGTGAGTATACCGACTTCAGTACTTCTTCATATAGTATATGTAACATGAGTGTTGTATACAGTGAGTAGTAGTTTAGCCACTGTTTCTAAAATCTGGAACGAAGTTGATTTGTGTGTAACGGTGTTAGTGGTGGCAATCAGAGCAGATTTCAAGTACAGTCGATTCTTGGAATATATTTCCTTGATAACCAGTTAGGCAGCAAGGAAGTTCATCAGAAGTTTCTCTATGTTGCGGTAACACCCTTAACCTTATTAACAAACTGGGTAGAGCCTTCAATAAAAAATACCGCTACGCTATCTCAACACGGAAGAACAAAGCGTTTTATTATTGGTTCCTTCCTAATGTCTCTCAGGATTTGATCACCACATATATTTCTATAAGAAGCAAGTACATTAATGAAATATTTTCCTTGAACTTTGCCATCCACAACATTTCATCAAAGAAAGCAGGGCAAGAGCAGAGAAGATACTATACAATGCCAGACACGATTCCAACACCTGCAAATACATAGTTCTATCTGACAATACAAGCAATAACCTCTCCAAATCCTTAACCAAAATCAGCATCAGGGTAGCCACCATGGCCTCCAAACATCATAAAAGTTAAAATGAAAACTGCAACCAAAGTCACTGCTGACGTCTAAATGATACACTGTGGAGGAAGTGACAAGTTTTACGTAGGTGAAACTTCTAGAGACTTGAACATAAGGATAAGCGAACACAGGTGTCTGCCAGAGAAATGGCACGAACAACGCCTGTACTATTTGAAGCGTCTTGGAGCAATGACCAGCACATAATCGACTTATCTTAGTCTTGTACTTCCCTTTTAACCTCTTCTCCAAGTGCACCGTGTGCAGGCTGGCCATGACACTTCTCAGTGGTGTACCATGGCAATAGCCAATGACTGCTTGTACATAGAGCCCTCAAATGAAAAGTAATTAAAGTTAACACAGCCAATCGCTTCGAGGAAATCTTTGGCAGAAATCGAAAAGCTATGAGTCATGTATTGTTCGGCGAAGGTCAACGACTTGTGTAACAGTCACTTTGGTAAATAATGTGACGTCCAAGTTACAGTTTTTTGCTTCTGATGCATGTCTCTTTTATCCTGTTAATGAGATACCCGAGTGTCTAAGCCTTGAGCTGAGCCGTGCTGAAGATTCCGAGATGTGCGAGATGTTTTGTCCAAAGATCTGCTAGTTGGTGTGGAGAGCTACTAAGCCCCAGGTTATGAATTTCCTGGATATGTCTGACTTGTGCACCTTAGGTAGTCTATTCATGTGTGCAGATAAGAGTGTATGGTATCCTGCAGGAGACGTTTGCCTAATTCAGTTCTCTTCTGAACAAAACGGATCTCATGAAAAACTAATCTGTTAGTTGTTCGTAAATATAAACACACGGGGGCAGAGATACGGAAGCTTCTCTTTCTTTTAATATCCTATTAATCTTCTGTTCGTAATCTGCTGAGTCCATGATCACGACTTTTTTTTTTTACCTTTGTCTACAGTGCTGATGCTTATGGTGTGACCACTGGCCAGATCTTTAAAGGCTGTGATGTACTTGCGAGAGATGGACGTCGTGGGAGTTTCCAAAATGGATGTTGTGATTAGGCTTTGCGTTGAGCCTTTCTAAAATTAGTCTCCCCGAACCTGTAATTTTTGGTTATGGTATTTAGGTACATTTTTTTTTTGTGTTCCAGCAGATTATTTTATTTTAGGCTGAATACTTCTTGCTCACTGGTGGACAGGATGTGAAGAAAGATGTTAACGATGTGAACTAAGATACGAGTACATGTCCATTATTAGGATATTTTAATGAAGAAACGTTTCACCATGAATGGATTCTTCAGTCTTACAGAAACAGCAGGTACAGGTAGGTTCGCCAGGACATCCTGGCCTAGGTCTTCTCCATGTGGTGACGCGGCCGTGACTCCCTGTAGTGGGGAGTGCTACCTTAACAGCCACAGGCGGAGTTTATGTAGTGGTAGAGGTGAGGTAAGGTGGAAAGAGGCGAGACCAGTACAGCTGTGAGGTAGGGGAAAGAGGGACCTCGCTGGCTACAATCTGTAGATCATGTGTTAGTCACTACACTCAGGTGACTCGACATAACTACCATACTATCACAGCTCAACTCCGTGTAGCCTTCTATTAAATTTACTGTGGTGAAGGAACAAGACTAATAGCTTCCCGTCGTTAATGTAATACACCTCAAGAACGGGGATAAACTTTCCTTCAAGCTTTACAGAAACCCAACTAATAAAGACGGCTTGCTGCATTATTTTTCGCACCACGAAGCCAAGACTGAGAGAGGAGCGATTGTCTTTTTTTTTTTACCTCAGAGCATACGGGATTTCCAGCCCTGATTTTCTCGGAAATGAATGTTTACATTCATCAGTTTTCATCCCAATTTGTTAATGATTGCAGAAGGAGAACAGTGCGAATTCTTCTTCTAGGAAGGAACGCTCTCCTGGTAGATTCCTTGTTTGGTCAAGTAGCTACCAACATCACCAGCACATCTGTCAGGAGCAACTGTCGCATCAACACTAGTAAGCAAGCTACCAGCTGCATCAAATACCTTTAACACACTGATAAATTTAAAACATACTATACCAATAAAGGAGTAACTCCAAACAGTTGTCAACAAGTAAGTGTATCTCATGACTTCGTGAAAAAAGAACTAAACAGGTTAAACCTAACTAAGAGCACCGGCCCAGATAACATCCCGTCTAAGTTCCTAAAAGATGGTGCCTCTCAACTGGCATTCCCCACTGCTCACACAATAAATTTGTCCATCACCACTAATACAGTGCCAGAGGGATTCAAGGAGGCCAGAGTTACTCCTATCTTCAAGAAAAATAGTAGGTCTGATGTCAGCAACTATAGGCCTGTTAGTATACTCAGTGTAGTATCCAAAATTCTAGAGAGGGCGGTGTACTGTAAGTAGTTAAGTATCTTAGTGACAACAACATTCTCCACAGTTATCAATCAGGCTTTAGGAGATCTTACTCAACCGACACCTCCCTAATTAATCTGATGGATTACATGAGAACTGAAATGTCTATAGGGAACCTCATAGGAATGGTAACTTTAGACTTGCAAAAGGCCTTCGATACTGTCAACCACAATATATTATGTAAGAAACTTCAAGCTATCGGCATAGGTTCCACAGATTGGTTTAAGTCCTATCTTAGCAACAGGAAACAAATTGTCAAAATCAACAAAACGGAATCAGAACCACTGCCGATAGTATGTGGAGTTCCCCAAGGTAGTATTCTGGGTCCCTTATTATTCCTGTGTTATGTAAATGACATGCCCATAAGTGTCAAGTGCAAACTCCTACTGTATGCGGACGACAGTGCTCTGTTAGTGTCAGGTAAAGACCCACAAGATATAGCTAATGTATTAACACTCGAACTGGAGTCTTGCAGCAAATGGTTAGTAGACAACAAACTATCGTTACATCTAGGGAAAACAGAAGCCATACTCTTTGACACGAAACAAACTGAGAAGGGTAAATAATTTTAATGTCCGGTGTAATGGGGAATGTGAAGGTTGTCGCCAATCTTCTCAGGAAAAGAATAATAGAAAAAGACTAATAACAAGAAAAATAAACACTATTTTAATAGAATGCAATTGAAATAATAAATACGAAAATATGATTAGAATAAACCTATTAAGAAAAATGAAAAATGAAAACAAAAAAAAAAAGATGTATATGATTCAAAGCTAAATATTTACAGCTGTGGACGTATCACTGAAGCAATGAATCTTAAGAGAGAACTCCGTGGTGGTGGTGGTGGTGGTGGTAGTAGTGTTGTTGTTGTTGTTGTTGCCTCTAGTTTTACCACAAATCCGACAGTCTTCCAAAACTGTTACAATGTCACATATGATGTAAGGGACTCAGTTGAAAGTTGGCCCCTAGTGACGTCCAGTTGCCTGATGTTTCTATTGTCCTGGGTTACTACTGGTGGTAATGCAGAAATCGTGTTCGTTGCTCTGTTTCTCAATTGTTGAGTACACCGGCCACCCACTCAGCCTTGAATCCGATGATCCGAGCGGACACAGGGACTGTGGGAAACCACAATAATACTCACCACTCTTAGCATTAATTTACATAGTGAGAAAGGCCTTTAAAAGAAATGCAACTGTAATAATTTACTCTACCAAACAAGGCAGGACATCGCAGAAGTGAAAGTTTTAAACATGAGTGAAGCTCCAAAAATAATTAGAGTGAAGCTCTTACACACATAATAATGAAGATACGAGCAGCCGTGAAGTACTTACAGTGGGATCGAGCGTCGTCAGTCAAGTGATTTCAACCGGCATCCGAAGCCTAGCATTACACCTCTCACCGGGTGAAAAAGGGGGTATAGTAGCGCGAGACACTCACCCCACCTTAACCAGCAAACTACCACTCAACCATCACTCTACATACCTTCACACTTTCATCACTCATATCTATGGACTTTTCCCTCCACTCCCCATACCAAGACTGCTAGTCAAGGAATGAAGTAGAAATTATGAGGTAAAAGTCCCCAAAAAAAATGAAAGTCGATAAGTACAAATATTCTACTGACTGTCACGACTTAACCAGTCAGAGAAATAATTAGATGAACCATTGATATACACCATATGAAACTTAAAAGCCTGAGTGCCAATGTCCACCTCAAGAGGCGACTGTTGGTTCCCTTAAAAGTTTCTAGGTATACCAATGGTTTATGATCTGTTTCTAGAATGAATTCTTTCCCCAGTAAATAGTATTCAAGTTATGGGTATCTCGTTTCCGGTGGAGGGAATTTATAGGCTCAGAAATACCGGAAGCAGGATCGTGATATGAGGTGTAGTAGCTTCATTGACACCTGTTGCACGACCCATACTTCTTGACACCTGCGAGTACATATGTGGCCAGAAATACGTATGCCTGATTTTATGCCACATCTTAGATGGGCCCAGTGTTCGGTCACTGGCAGGTCATGAGCCATTTGGAGAATTGACTCGCGGCATTGGTCGGGAATGACTGGAGGAATAATCTACTGTAAGAGAATTCGGTTTCAACACAGATTTATATAAGCTCCTGTCACGATATTCAAACTTATGTGACTTGTATCTTCCTTGATAACTATTATTTACAGCATGACTATGGCAATACCGAGTGAAGGGACAAGTCTGCTGTAAATTGATAAAGTCATCTTTGGACCCAAGATCTGTGGAATTAAAGGATCATTAGAAGGTGAAGTCTGAGATTTAGTCTTTACTTTTACTTGGAACAGATGGTATATGGTTGAGGTGGCAACCTTCTTGTCATCTACTGAGGAACAGGTGATCCTGCCATCTCGATTCCGAGTGCAGTATCATCTGTTTCAACTTTTAAATGATTATTACCATGAGATAAGGGAGATTTAGAATAGGACTGATAAGGAGCTTATCTACCTTGGGAGGAGGTTGAGCTGAAAACTTGCATCTATGGAGGTGACGAAAGATCGCTCTTCCAGGAGGAATGGCACCTTTAACGTTACCTATTATTATAGATAAGTTGTGATGGAGCTATACGCATTAATCCAACCTGTAAACCATTTGACCTGATGTAACACGCATGGTAGGAAAGTGTCTGTACGACCCAAGTAATCGAGAGTAGTGGAGGCATGTGGGTTTGAGATTAGGAACAGTTTATCTGAAATGACTATACAAGTGCATCCAGTGTCTCTTAATATCTTAGATACCTTAAGACCATTAACGGTTCCTAACAGAAGGGAGCTTGTTCATTACCTTCTTTGACGCATCTACCTACCTTGTGAACTATCTTAGAAGGGCAATCGGAGCGTTTATGTCCTTTCCACCACATACATGACACATGGATAAATGATTTTTGTTCTCCTCTACATGAGACTTAACCTTTGGTTCAGGTGAACCATTGCCCTTAGGGATCGACCCCTTCAGGCCCTTATAGGAATTATGGGCTTCCGCATACAAGTCAGCAGCTTCAGCAACTTCCGCAGCCGTAATCAGATTACGTTCTAATGAAGGTTCGTATCTGGTGGGGCAGAGCCGTCAGGAACTGGTCGGCAACCATGAAATCTCTAAGAGATTCAAAGTGTGATCAATTCCTGCACTGTCTATCCCAAAAACAAACAACCGAAAGAGGTAATTTTAACTGCTGGAAATTCTGACCGTGTTGTAATGCGGCATACCTAAATCCTTCCTATAAGAGTTAGTGGTTTTCTGGTAGGCTTTAGAATTGCCTTTTCAACAGATTATAGTCACAAAAGATATCATTGACAAAGTTGCATAAATGTTCAAAGCTGTTCCTGAAAATAACATTCCCAGCCTAGTAGCCACGAATTAAAAGGGATTACATAGGG
>WNWK01040782.1:0-16798 GCA_009830355.1 Cherax destructor
ATAGAATCAGCTCAGAGCCGTATGCCTCTTTCTTTATTTTTGTATAGAGGTATGTCGGAGACATACGTCCCATGCCCGAGCTGTCACTGTAAGCTCAGTGGAGTTAAAGGGGTATAACCTTTCCTCACGTGCCCCTCTGATGCAACCGTTGGCCAATGTCAAGGTCACCCTTAAAAGGTCAATACTTTGAACGCTAGGCATGCTGGGGCAGGCAGTTACCACGAGACACCGTGTAGGGATAAGGCCTTGGCTTCGGCTCTGAGAATACCCCCTGTCTAAAACCCAAGTTACCATCCCCAAACTGTCTGCTTCAATCTGCGAAAGAACCCCCACGCCATCACGACACTATTACTTCATGCTTCTGAATCACTTCTTGACTTTTTGGAATGACTTGAATGACGACACTGAATGGCAAAATGACTTAAAACTTCGGGGAAAGCTCCGGGAGCAGGGGGGGGGGTTCGCACTGCTTTTGGCTCTTGGGAAGGAAATGGAAGGAATAGAGGTGTGTAGAAAAGGGACTTTATAGTAGGTACCATCCAGTCTGGGAAGCACAGATAGTCATTGCGTGATGTATAACCCCCAAGCTGCAGGAGGTCAAGGGAGGAATATGGCGAGAACAACAGAGCAATGGTGGACACCCTAAAGCGGAGGTGGCAAGAAAAGCGCACATCAGCAGAGTGAAGTTACTGGTCATGGGCGATTTCAACCATAGGGAGATCGGACTGGGAGAACCTAGAACCACGTGGGGGTCCAGAAACTTGGAGAGCCAAGATGATGGACGTGGTACTGGAAAACCTGATCCACCAACATGTCAGGGACACGACCAGAGATAGAGGAGAGGACGAACCAGCAAGGCTGGACCTTGTATTCACCCTGAATAGCTCAGATTCGAGGGCTAACACGGGAGAGCCCCCGGGAGCCGGGGACCTGTGCTGGCTTGAGCACATTGTAGAGCTAGAGGTGGAGAGGGAATGGAGCAGAAAGAAACATACCAGACTTTAAAAGAGGGGACTAATGGTATGAGGAATTTCCTGCGGGAGTTCTGTGGAAAGGAAATGGAAGGACAGTCAGTAATTGAAATGATGGAATACGTAGCGACTAAGTGCAAGAAGGCAGAGGACGATTTATCCAAAGGAAAAACAGTAAATGGCAAGACCAGAAAGAGCCCCTGGTGCAGGGAAGAAGACTGGAGTGTCAGAGAATGGAAAAGGTACAGAAGGCAAAGAACCCAAGTAAACAAGGAGATTAGTGAAGAGCTAGAAACTATTATGCACGAGGTTTGGAGAGGGCCCAGAAACAGTGCGAAAATGACTGCTCGAAAGTCAAGTCTGACCTGAAACTGATGTGCAGTCACATCAGAAGGAAGAATACAGTCAAGGACCAGGTGATAAGGCTGAAGAAGAGTGGGGAACTCACAAGTAATGATCAAGAGGTCTGTGAGGCTCACTCGAGGTTAGGAAGTGTTCACAGTGGAGGCAGATAGGCAGCTGGGTAGACAGGATGGGGTGCATCATCAACAAGGGATGTATCAAGTGATGGAGGAATACGCACATCTGAGGGGGAGGTGAGCAGTTATAGTGACCTGGATACCTCAAAGGCGATGGCCCCAGGACAATATCTCCCGTGGGGTCCTTCGGAAGGAGCTGAGGTTCTGAAGTGTGACCACTTACATAATATTCAACACTCACGCGAAACTGGCAACTACTGGAGATATGGAAAAAAAGGCCAACGTAGTCCCCATTTTTAAAAAAGGGGAGACAAAAAAAGGGGCCCAAACAAGCCCGGTGTCCTTACTTATAGTGTGCAAAGTTTTGGGAAAAAATCATAAGGGAATGGGAATCGGGCAAAACGGGATAATAAACGCCAAACAGCACGTATTCGGGGAAGGAAAATCCTGTGTAACAAACCTCCGGGAGTTCTATGAAAATAACAGAGGTAAAAGATCGAGAAGGGTGGGTGGACTGCATTTTCCTGGACTGCAGGAAAGGCTTTCGACACAGTTCCTCACATGAGATTAGTAAAAAGTTGGAAGACCAAGCTGTATAACAGGATGGGCACTGGAATGGATCAGGGAATATCTCACAGGAGGCAACAACGGGTCTGGTGCGTGATGGGTATCACGTAGCCTGTGACGGCGGTACCGCAGGGTCAGTCCTAGGACAGTGCTATTCTTGGTATATGTGAATACATGACGGACAGGGATAGACTCAAAGTGTCTCTGTTCAGCAGATGATGTTAAATTTGAGGAGAATCACTCGGATGAAGACCAAGCAGGACTTCAAAGAGAACCTGGACAAGGCTTGACATCTGGTCAGCAACTGGCTTCTCAATTTAACCCACCTTAAATGCAAAGTCATGAAAGATCAGAGAAGGGCAAGAAGACCTGACAGAGTACAGGCTGGGTGGACAAAGGCTACACCCTCATCAAAGGAGAAAGACCGGGGTGAGTATAACGCAAGCATGTCTCCGGAAACACACATCAACCAGATAACTGCGGCAGCATATGGGACTGGCAAACCTAGAATTCCGTTACCTTAACAGGATCATTCAAGACACTGTACACCGTGTATGTCAGGCCCATACTAGAGTATGCAGCACCAGTCTGGAACCCACCTGGTCAAGCATGTCAAGAAATTAGAAAGTGCAAATGTTTGGGCAGGCTAGTTCCACAACTCAGGGGACTGCCCTATGAAGAAAGGATTGAAATAGGATTAACAACATTGGAGGACAGAAGGGTTGAGGAGACATGATAACGACATATAAAATACTGCAGGGAATCGACAAGGTAGATAGTGACAGGATGTTCCAGAAGGAACACAGAAACAAGGGGACACAACTGGAAGCTGAGACTCAGATGAGTCAAAGGGATGTTGGAAGCACTTCTCAGCCATAGAAGTAGTTAGGAAGTGAATAATCTAGCAAACGATATAGTGGAGGCGGGAACCATACATAGTTTTAAGACAAAGTATGATAAAGCTCATGGAGCAGGAGAGCAGAGACCTAGTAGCAGACAGTGAAGGGCGGGGCCAGGAGCTGATCTCGACCCCTGCAACCACAATTAGGGTGAGTAAATTAGGTGAGTACGTGTTCAGGCACTTGTAGAACTGATATTAGTTTTGCAGCATTAGTATTACAATTATTATATTTATTTGTATTATTATAAGTAATGTATTAGTATTATTGATACATAGCGGATGAGGTATTCTCGCCACAAACATGGATGCGCGCGATACATACACACAAGATATGCAGAAGGTTTCACACCTTCTGAAAGCTGACCTGACACATCCTCTCTCTCCTCTCTCTCAATCCCACACACACACACACACAAACACAAGCAAACGGTCTCTCCCCCTCACGGTCTCCCCCTCAAGGTTTCCCTACCCTCAAGGTTTCCCACCCTCAGGACTCCCTTCCCTCAACCCTTACTCTGGCCCACACAGTCCACCACTCCCCCTCACACTCCTGTCCCTTTTTCACCTACCTAACACCTCTCTCCCACCTCTCTCGACCCCTGCACAAAATTAGGTGAGTACACTGCACATACTCAACATTCATAATAACACACCCACACCCTCACCCAAACACTGAATGCCATCACCCAGCCCACCCACCACACATACCCAACATACACCTCCCTTATCCTCTTCTCTCCTTTCCCTCTCCTCCTTTTCTGCTCTAGCCCACTAGCCTCACTCTCTCCTACTCTGGCCCACCACCCACACCTTATCCTCTTCTTCCCCCTCTCTTCCTTTTCCCCTCTATCACTCTCTTTCTCCTCTACCTCTCCCTTCTCTCTCTCTCACTTTCCCCTCTCCTTTTTCTCTCTCTCTATCTATTTCTCTTCCCTCTTTACCTTTCTATTTTCTCTCTCTTTCCCTCTCCCTTCTCTCTCTCTCACTCTTCCCTCTCCCTTCTCTCTCTTTCTCTCCCCATCTCTCTCTCTCTTTCCCTTAACCTCTCCCTTCATCCATCTTTCTCTTTCCACTCAACCTCTCCCTTCTCTCTCTCTTCCCTCTCCCTTCTCTCTCTCCCTCTCCCTTCACTCTTCACTCTTTCCCTCTCCCTTCTTTTCTCCCCTCCTCTACCTCTCCCTTCTCCTCATTCCCCTCTCCCTTTTCTCTCTCTCGCCCCCAAAAAATGGTAGGGACTCGAAGGACCCAGGGATCAGAGCAGAATGGTTCTGGTAGGGGAAGAATGGATGGAAGTGCAGTGCAAAAGAATGGAACAAAGTGGGAGAAAACTAAAGACTTTCTGCAAAAATGGAACAGAGCTTTCTGTGAAATTGGAAAAAGTTGGAGGAGGAGAAGAAAATTGGAGTCACAAGTTGAAGCTGCAGTAACCAGGATAAGGGTCCTAGAATATGAGGTAAACAGGCTGAAGTGGGTTACAGGGTACTGACCGAGAAGACACAGCATCTGAAGCTAGCACACCTGAGCGAGGGCCCAATGGGAAGGAAGGAGATATAACTTATCCTAAGGCCCTATCAGCCTACCAAGCAGGGCCAAGGAGTGAAGGAGAGCAGCTGGATGCAGGTGGAGAGGGGGATATGTCAAATGCAGAGGCACGACCATGCCACCAAGAGCTACAGGAAAAAATAGGAGAAATGGCCATGTACAGACAGGAACCAGAGTCACAGAGGGAAAGGCAATGGGAGGGAGGGGTGAAGTCAGTGTTTATTCATGGGCTCCAGGAGAGCGAGGGAAGGACACACACTGAAAGACGGTAGGCAGAAAGAAAGGAGATTGAGAACATCACAGAAATAGGTGAAGAGGACATGTCCGAGATTGTAAATTTTCAGAGAATAGGGGTAACATGAAGGGAGAAAACGACCAATCAAGGTGATTTTCAGGATGGAAACAGTGCGAAGCAGGATCCTCAAGAGAAACCACGGTTGAAGGAATCGGCAGAATACAGGAGGGGGTTCCTAGACGAGACAGAACAAAAATAGAACGACAGCAGCTGAGAGAGAGGACACAAAAGTGAAAGAAGCTAGGAGGAGAGACAAGGACATAATCAGCAGAGGACAACCAGATTAGGGCAGAGCAACAAGAGCAAGCACACACAGAACCATCCCCAGAACCCACATCCAATCACGCTATCCCAACACAAACCAGAATCCCCACCCAACAATCCGCTGTAGAATCCTGCAGTACACTGCCAGGTCTCCCACCCCACAGACCCCAAAACACAGTGTTGGAGTGGAAACTGAAGGTATGGTACACCAATACTGACGGAATAACAAATAAGTGGGAGGAGTGGCATGAAAGAGTCAGAAGCATCATTGGACATCATAGTTCTCACAGAAACCAAGCTCACAGGCATGATAACAGATGCCATCTTTCCAACAGGATATCAGATCCTGAGGAAGAGAGAGGAAACAGAAGGGTGGAGGAGTGGCACTGCTGATCAAAAACCGATGGGATTTTGATGAGCTGGAGAGGAGACAGAGGAGAAGCAAGAGATTACATAGTAGGAATGCTTCAGTCTGGAGGTTCCAAGGTGTAATTGCAGTGATGTATAACCCACCACAGAACAGCAGGAGGCCAAGATAAGGTATGATGAGAGTAATAGAGTGATGGTTGACACACTGCCTGAAGTGGGCAGAAGAGCTCATGCAAGCACGGCGAAGCTACTGATCATGGGTGACTTCAACCACAAGGAAATCGATTGGGAGAACTTGCAGACACATAAGGGCCAAGAAACTTGGAGGCTAAGATGATGGAGGCGATACTGGATTATTATTATTATAATCAAAAAGCGTTAAACAACAAGGGTTATACAGCGTGGCAGGGCAGGATAGGATGCAGGGAGAATAGATTGTAAGCGGGAGATGGATGATTAGTAGGGTATGGAGTGCAGCAGGACAGTGGATAGTGCAGGGATAGAGGGTAGCAAGAGATCGAGGTAGAAGGGACTGAGGGATGGTAGAGGTATAATCTTCAGAGTTTGTGTAGTAAGTCAGTTTCTGTCAAAAAGTCAACGAGAGAGTCAGGATTAAAGGAGGGTCCATCAGCAAGAAATGAAGGTAAAGAAAGGGCCGCAGAGCGAAGACGCCGTTGGAGGTAAATTCTGGTTGCTCGTTGATAAAGTGGACATTCCAACAGAATATGTCGAACAGACACTGGAACCTGACAATGCTCACAGAGAGGGGCAGGGAGCCTCTCCATGAGATACCCGTGCGTAAGACGAGTGTGGCCAATGCGAAGACAGGAGAGTGTAGTCTCCCAACCTCAACATTGGTGACAAGAAGGCCAGAAACCTGTACTCGGTTTAATAGAACGAAGTTTGTTATTTAACAGGTCAGACCAGCGTTGTTGCCAACGGATGCGAAGGTGGGTAGCAATGACCGCAAAATAGTCCGTAAAAGGAACACCTCTATATGAAACTGGAAGGTCATGTACTGCTGACCGCACAGCTGTGTCTGCCTGTTCATTGCCCTGTACGTCAACATGACCAGGGACCCAACAAAAAACAATATCTTTGTGCTTGCTAGAGAAACGGTGTAACCAAAGTTGGATACAAAGAAGTAGAGGGTGAGGTGTATCAATTTTACGGATAGCCTGTAAAGCATTAAGGGAGTCTGAAACGACCACAAATGGTGATACAGGCATAGATGCAATACGGATAAGTGCCACAAGAATAACATACAATTCAGCCGTAAATATGCTTGCCAAGGGTAATAGATGCCCTCGCACGACGCTGTCCGGAAACACTGAGGCCTCAGATATTCCACTGCAAATAAGCCATGATTTATGGAGAGAAAGATATAAGTCGAAGTGAGAGGAATCTATGGACTAGGGTTAGAAAAGTCCATGTGTGGAGGCAGCGGAAAACCTGTAATCAGAGGAGGAGGACGTTGTGAAGGAAGGAGGGGTGTAGACGAAGAAGAGAGAGGAGGAGGAACCTCAGGTGGAGTGGTGTCCATCATCGTTCCAGTCTCTAAAATATATTCTGCAGTAGCTTCCAGTGTTTCGGAAGACAAAGATGCAGAATGTGGGACTACATTAGAAATGGAAGGAGAGTGAGCAACTATCAGGGAGTCTATAGACTGTACTAAAGTAGAGGGCGAGGAGATGGAAGAGAAAACTGTCGAAGGGCCTTGGGAGGGGACAGGGGATGAAGATATTGCACGAGGAGGAGGATGAACCTCCACACATGTTACAGAACTAGTTGGAGGCGAAGAACCCGCCAATAGGGATTTTTTGCTGTACTTATGAGAAGAGGGGCGCAGAGGTTTAGGTGAAGGACGAGGACGTGTAGAGTCAGAACTGTGCGAGTGAGTAGAGGAAGGAGTGTGGACAGTATAGGATGCCGAGGTAGGGACCTCGGAGCCAAGAACATCAAAAGGATTTGAGACAGGGGTGACTGAGGATGTTGTAACCACAGAGGAAGTCGAGGAAGTTGGGACCCCAG
Organism: Cherax destructor; assembly: GCA_009830355.1. NCBI lineage: Eukaryota > Metazoa > Arthropoda > Malacostraca > Decapoda > Parastacidae > Cherax > Cherax destructor. Next base: position 7,420 of record WNWK01040782.1, read on the forward strand.
AAGTGGGGCGACGTTTAGCAATGCGAGAATAGGAAATACGGGGAAGTCTCCCTTGAAGGCATAGATGAGAGACAGCCATAGCATATGAGAAGCCTTCCGCCTCTTTGTGACAACAAATTTCCCGCTCATTCAGGTAAACCTGACAACGGCGAGAGTATGATGGATGTGCCTCATGACAGTTAAGGCAAGAGGGAGGTAGAGTACAAGAAGGACTGGTATGGTCGTCGGCACCACAGACTGGGCATTCGGCCATGGACCTGCAATATTTCGCTGGATGACCAAAACGCCAGCAGTTTCTACACTGTTGTGGTGTAGTGGTCACATTTCGAACTTGTAAACGTTGACCTGTAATGTAGACCGAAGGTGGGAGTTCATGGCAGTCAAACGTTAAACAAGCTATATTGCAAGGATAACGTCTTTGCTTATTGGCAGGGAGGACAAAAGTGTCAATCTTAAGGCTAGGGAGTTCTTGGAGCTCAAGCTGCTCCAAAATGTCATCACCACATGTCTGGAAATTCCGTTGGACAATGGTGTGGGGTAAAATGACAGTACCACTACAAGAATTAAGAGAATGATGCTTGTCAATAGTGATAGGAATAGTATCTATGGTTGTAAGAAGAGAAAGATTGCGAGCTTGGACAGCATTCTGGACCGTAATGATGGGAGTGCCGCTCTTGAGAGCGTGAAATGAGATATCTTTACTTACAATGCATAGGAGAGCTTTACCAATACTATGATCGGAAAGATAGGTAGTTGGAGAAGTCGGTCTTAAGAGTAAAAAACTTTGTCTATTGAGTAGTGTGAAACAAAAGAGTTTAAGGGGAGTGTGTGATGAGCTGGTCGTTTCTGAGATGAACGAGAAGGAAGTGTCGAATCGTCATGTAAGGGTCTTCGTCATTTGGATGTGGGACCAGGGGTGGTCCCATGTGGGACGGGCGAGCGATACGAAAATCGCAGCACCATTGAGGGAGAAGCCGGAATGAAGGTCAGAGAAGAGCGAAGGTCAGATGTGTCAAAAGGGCCGGTCGGAACCCCGGTACCTGAAGCAGGTGACGAACCAGCATTAGCAAGAGGTACAGGGGCATTAGAGATGTCTGAAGAGTTGTCCATTAATGAGGCAGGGTCAGTACTGGGTGCGGTATCAGGAATGGGCCCAGGGGTAGGTTCACAGTTTAGGGCATCCATGGTTAGGTTCACGGGCTAGGGCATCCATGGTTAGGTTTCTTCTTTCTTTTTGTTTTTAAGAAAAAAAAGAAAGAGAAGAAAATAATAAAAAAAAGAATAAAAAAAAGGGGGAAACGTGGAGGAATAGCTCCTAATAGGAATGAAAGGGGCGTAAATCACCCTCCTCGCCCAAGAGGACCTCAACATCACAAGTAGGGCAGATGCTGCATTGAACCTGTGCCATACCCTACCCTTCACACCAGTAAACCAGTGATCCGGGATAGCAACCTCACATCCACCGAGCTACCTCGGCGGACAAAAGAGAGGGCGGCCGGATATCCGCCACAAAGCATACCTCCTTCGGTCACAACCCCTGGAATCTGAAAGGTGGCCTCCAGAGATACACCCGTCGCCCGAAAGATACCCAAGGCCACCTCCCGGGAGACCGGAGAGGGAGGGGCATCTCCGGGCAATCCAGATTCCACAACAAACTACACCACCGCCAAGAACCTCAATGGAAAGAGGAAGACCACGGTACCCTTCCCCCTACCTAGGAACTAGAATGCCTGGGGAGGAAAGCTCCCATGAGAAAAATGGGAAGGAAATAAGGGAGGGATGAGGAGGAGGAGGAAAGGGAAAAGGGAGGATGGGGAAGATGGGAAAGAGAAGGGGGGAATGGGGGGTAATTAGGTTCGATCTGAGGAAGAAGACCAAGAGGTCCAATTCCTCAGACCTATAGACTCTTTACCACGACAAGGAGCCCCCCTTAAAGAGGCATGGAGGGGGAGAGAAGCAAGAAATGCCTCCAACTGAACACCACGGGAGTCACAGTGCGACCCTCCCCAAAGAAAATGGTGTGCGCTAAAATAGCCAAGTAATATAAGGGGTGGAGGCAAGGAAGAAACCAGAAAATCAACATCTGGGATAGACAATGCTCGCAAAGGGGAGAGATATAAAGAACAGAGTGTAAACCACTTATTCAAGTGGATACGGGCTGCGGTGTAATGTAGAGAAGAGTGAACATAGAATTGATGGTATGGAACACCAGTGCATATAAGAAGAGCACTTTCGTTAAAGGTTCCATCTGAAAAAGGATCCGATGAATACAACAAATCATAGCCTGAAAAGGGCCGGATAACAGAGGATTGCAATTTGGGTTCTCGCAGAGGCCAACAGGGAAAAACTGGGAGAGCAACACCTGAAGCTCTCCCTGGTTGCCCCTGAGGCCTCGGATATTCCACTGCAAATACGCCATGATGTATGGAGAGAAAGATATAAGTCGAAGTTAGAGGTATCTATGGACTAGGGTTAGAAAAGTCCACATGTGGAGGCAGCGGAAAACTTGTAATCAGAGAAGGAGGGGGACACTGTGAAGGAAGGAGGGGTATAGACGGAGAAGGGAGAGGAGGAGGAACCTGAGGTGGAGCAGTGTCCATCAAAGGTTCAGTCTCTGCAATAAATCCTGCAATAGCCTCCAGCGTTTCGGGAGTCATAGATGCAGGATGTGGGATCACATTGGAGATGAAAGGAGGAGGAGTGTGAGCGACAATCTGAGAGACCATAATAATAATAATAATATCTTTATTTACTACAAGTACATGTACATGGTATACAGGCCTAGCTGACATCAGTGACATACTACTATATAGAAAGTCCCTTGTTATGCTGAGCATTTCGGGCAGATTAGGTCAGTGTCCTAGGATGCGACTCACACCAGTCGACTAACACCCAGGAGATGGAAGAGGAAACTGTCAAAAGGGCTTGGGAGGGGACAGGAGTGGAAGCGGCCTGGGGCGGGGCAGTCAAGGAAGGAACGTGGGAAGGGACAGGGGATGAAGACATTGAACGAGGAGGATGTACCTCCACACACGTTACAGAACTAGTCTGAGGTGAAGAACCTGGCAATGGGGATTTTTTGCAGGACTTATGAGAAGAATGGGGGCGCTAAGGTTTAGGTGGTGAACGAGGGCGTGTAGACACAGAACTGTGCGAGTGAGTAGAGGAAAGGGTGTGGACAGTATGGGTTGCCGAGGTAGGGACCTCGGAACCAAAAACAGCAAAAGGATTCGAGACGGGTGACTGAGGATGGGGCGACCACAGAGGAAGCCCGGGAAGTTGAGACCCCAGAAGTGGGGCGACGTTTAGTAATGCGAGAATAGGAAATACGGGGAAGTCTCCCTTGAAGGCGTAGATGAGAGACGGCCATAGCATATGAGAAGCCTTCCACCTCTTTGATTATTATTATAATCAAAAGAAGCGCTAAATCACAAGGGTTATACAGCGTGGCAGGGCAGGATAGGATGCAGGGAGAATAGATTGTAAGTGGGAGATGGATGATTAGTAGGGTATGGAGTGCAGCAGGACAGTGGATAGTGCAGGGATAGAGGGTAGCAAGAGATCAAGGTAGAAGGGACTGAGGGAGGTGGTAGAGGTATAATCTTCAGAGTTTGTGTAGTAAGTCAGTTTCTGTCAAAAAGTCAACAAGAGAGTCAGGATTAAAGGAGGGTCCATCAGCAAGAAATGAAGGTAAAGAAAGGGCCGCAGAGCGAAGACGCCGTTGGAGGTAAATTCTGCGTGATCGTTGATAAAGTGGACAGTCCAACAGAATAATAATAATAATAATAATAATAATATCTTTATTTACTACAAGTACATGTACATGGTATACAGGCCTAGCTGACATCAGTGACATACTACTATATAGAAAGTCCCTTGTTATGCTGAGCATTTCGGGCAGATTAGGTCAGTGTCCTAGGATGCGACTCACACCAGTCGACTAACACCCAGGTACCCATTTTACTGATGGGGAACATAGACAACAGGTGTAAAGAAACACGCCTAATGTTTCTGCCCTGGCTGGGAATCGAACCCAGGCCCTCGCCGTGTGAAGCGAGAGCTTTAGCCACCAGACCACCACTGGAATCTGACAATGCTCACAGAGAGGGGCAGCGAGCCTCTCCATGAGATACCCGTGGGTAAAACGAGTGTGGCCAATGCGAAGACAGGAGAGTGTAGTCTCCCAACCCCGACATTGGTCACAAGAAGACCAGAAACCTATACTTGGTTTAATAGAATGAAGTTTGTTATTTAGCAGGTCAGACCAGCGTTGTTACCAATGGGTGCGAAGGTGGGTTAGAATGACCGCAAAATAGTCCGTAAAAGGAACACCTCTATATGAAACTGGAAGGTCATGTACTGCTTACCACACAGCAGTGTCTGCCTGTTCATTGCCCTGTACGTCAACATGACCAGGGACCCAACAAAAAACAATATCTTTGTGCTTGCTAGAGATACGGCGTAACCAAAGTTGGATACGAAGAACTAGGGGGTGAGGTGTATCAATTTTATGGATAGCCTAAGGGAGTCTGAAACGACCACAAATGGTGATACAGGCATAGATGCAATACGGATAAGTGCCCCAAGAATGGCATACAATTCAGCTATAAATATGCTAGCCGAGGGTAATAGATGCCCTCGCACGACGCTGTCCGGAAACACTGCTGCGAATCCGACCGTCAAATGACTTTGAACCATTGGTGTACACTGTGATGGCATGCTAATGAGAACGGAAGTGGTCTAGGAAAAAAGAGCGAGAAGCAGGCTTTCGCGCAAGGTGGAGGAATAGAACAGACACGGACAGCAGGAACTTCCCAAGGGGGTAGGGGAAAGGGAGATCTCACATGAACATATAGAGGTGGTAGCTGAAGGGAAGACAGGAGTGAATGTAGACGAAGAGAAAAGGGACGAAGTAAGCAGGGGCGATGAACAAATAAAGAGTGTCTACTAACATCTGTAACAATCCACTACATGGAAGGATTACAGAGGTCATGAGAGCGAACATAATAGTGAATGCAATGTGCATCACGACGATCTGACAAGGATGGAATGTTCGCTTCTACATAGAGGCTCTCAACCAGGGAAGAATGAAATGCACCAAGGCAGAAGCGTAATCCCTGGTGATGGATAGGATTAAGGATGGAAAGAGTAGCAGGGGAGGCCACCAAATATATCTAGTCACCATAATCGAGTTTTAATAAAATTAGGGCTGATTGTAGACGAAGGAGAGTTCTATGATCAGACCCCTATGAAAGATGTACGAGGGTTTTAAAGAGGTTCAGCCGGCTGTGACAAGTTGCCTTAAGAGAGGTAATATGAGGTTTCCAGGACAATCGACGTGGTGGCCCAATCAGAAACCCGGTTGATGGCATGCTGGAGGGAAACTGCAATGAGGTGACATTCAGCACCTGCACAAGCTATAGCAAAGTCATCCACATAGAGCGATGACCAAATATTGGATGGGAGAACAGATGCCAGATTATTTATAGCAAGCAGAAAGAGTGTTGTGCTCAGAACACAACCATGGGGAACACCTTCATCTTGGACAAATTCCGGGGAAAGCTCATTACTAACCCGGACACGGAAATGTCTGTCAGTTAAGAAGGCCTTAAAGAAGAATGGTAGGATGCCTCGGAGGCCTAAGGAGTGGGCCTGGGCCAAGATATTATATTTCCAAGTTGTATCATAAGCCTTCTCAATAAATAACAAAAAAGGCACAATACCGTGACTGGAACAATACACACACAACCCGCACATATAAAAAGAGAGGAGCTTACGACGACGTTTCGGTCCGACTTGGACCATTTACAAAGTCACACAAACACACAGACAGGGGAGGGCACAAAAGTGGGGTAATAATGGAGGTAGTAGTACAAGTGGTAGTACTACTGTCTACCCTACGTCTAACTTTCATAGTCGCCGCCTGGTTGAATCCTCCCTTATACACAACTTTCCCTGTATGAATCTTAGCCCTGGCTTTGTCTCTGTTGATGCTTTCCTCTCTCATTACATTGTTAAATGCTCTAAACTTCAGAACACCCGTGACTTAACCTGATTCCTTCCCCTTTCATCTCTTCCCCCTTCTCCTTTTTCTCCTATGGGTTTTCTTTTGCCTTGTTTTTGTTCTTTATTTTATTCGCCTTTTCCTCCCTCTGTGTTCTTGTCCAACCCATGCGGGCCGCCAGCTTCATTGCAGTGTTCTTTTCCTAGAATATGACTGACTCCACTACTACTTCTACTACCACTTGTACTACTACCTCCATTATTACCCCACTCTCTTGTGCCCTTCCCTGTCTGCCTGCCTATATATACCCCTTCCACCTGTTCTGTGTGTTAGTGTGACTTTGTAAATGGTCCAAGTCGGACCGAAACTTCGTCGTAAGTTCCTCTCTTTTTATATGTGCAAGCCTTCTCAAGGTCGAAAAAGATGGTGATAACCGAGTAGTTATTAGCGAAGGCATTACGAATATACGTATCCAAGCGCAGTAAGGGGTCAATGGCAGAACGGCCTTTACGAAAGCCTTATTGACTAGAGGAGAGACTATTGTGCGTCTCTAAATACCACATCAAACGTCTATTAACTAGACGTTCCATCACCTTGCAAACTGCACTGGTAAGAGCGATGGAACGGTAGTGGGAGATATCACGTCTCGTAGTACCTGGTGTGTGAAAAGGAGAATAATAGCAGACTTCCACAGCCGGGGAAGAATTCCTTGCGACCATATAAGATTATAGAGTCGTAAGAGGACAGTAAGAGCAGACTGATGTAAATGCTGTAGCATATGAATATGTATGCCGTCTGGCCCAGCTCCGATGATCGGCAAGCAGAGAGTGTTGCCTCCAGTTCTTGAAGGGTAAAAGGCACATTATAAGATTCTTCTCTAAGAGAAGAAAAATCTAAGGGCTTTAACTCACTGGCAGACTTAGAAGAAAGGAACGAGGGGCATAGATGGAGCCCCTGAGAAATGCGGACCAGATGATTACCAATTTCAGTGGCAATGGTAAGAGGGTGTGCTATATCGACACCGGCAACCTGAAGAACAGGAGCAGGGTCGGGAGAATTTACCACTTAATTTCCGCACTTTCTTCTAGACTGCACTCAGTGACAGTAGAAACGTAATCTCGCCAGCAAGTGCATTTAGCGTCACATATGACACGCGAGCAATAGCTCTCTTCTGCTTAAAATAAAGGAGTCTGTCTGTGGTTCTGTTATACTGATACCTGCCCCATGCAGCGCATTTTAAAAGTACTGCCCAAACACAAGCAGGAGACCACAAAGGCACGCACTTCTAGGATGCTTGCCCGAGGTTTGGGGAATAGAATGTGAAGCCGCTGTGAAGATGGAGGACGAAAAGATATGTAAACCTCATCAATGGAGGACGAGGAAGGAACCTCATGAAAGGCAGTAAGATGTGCGTAAAGGTCCCATTTCGCCGGTCAAATTGCCAGTGTGGGCTACGAGGAGGTGGAAAACGAAGGGACTTAAGGATGATTAGGAAATGATCGCTGTCATGTAAGTCCGGGAGCACAGACCAGGTGAAGTCAAGGACTGTTGAGGAAGAGCAGATGGAGAGATCGATACAGGAGAAAGAATTAGTTCGAGGATCAAAATGGGTAGGAGTACCCGTATTTAAAACATGGAGGAGAGAAGCAAGAAAAGCCTCCAACTGAACGCCACGGAGTCACAGTGCAACCCTCCCCAGAGAAAATGGTGTGTGTTAAAATCGCCTAGTAACAGAAGGGCTGGCGTAAGGAAGAAACCAGAAAATCAACATCTGGGATAGACAATGCCAGCGAAGGAAGAGATATAAAGAACAGAGTGTATACCACTTATTCAAGTGGATACGGACTGCGGTGTAATGTAAGGAAGAAGTAACATAGAGCTGACGGTATGGAACACCAGTGCGTATAAGAGCATTTCGTTAAGGGAGAGGCGAATGAATTCACATTTTTTTTTGTCTAATTTCAATGAGATTTTTACAGTGATTTATACAGCTTTTAAAAACCTATAGACTGTCTTTGTATTTACTTTTTGCCTTTAAGTTAGATAGAAAAAAATAAATTTTTCCAAATTTGAGTCACAAAACTTTCCTAATTTTACAAAATTGGGAAGAAGTACAATGCTCTAGTTAACATTAGATGAAATATAAAGACTACATATCTGTTGACCCAATGCACTTAAGCGAAAATGTCAATAGATTCTATTATAAAAAATGTTGTAGTGATTTTTTTTTTTTGTGGAAAAAAAAACCAATACAAAGCTGTGAAAGATATCAGAAATCCTCATTGGGTGATTGCAGAGCCATCATTACTCAATAAATTGTGCAAAAATCATGACAATCCTATTATTACTTTTTGCAAAAAATGGCTCACAATGTCAATAATTGATTTCTGAGTTATTGATATATTATTTTCTGTAAAACTCTATGGATATGGAGAGCTAAATCTCAGCATGTTGCACACATCAACACTTGTTGAGACCCCATTATTATTATCATCAAAAAAGCGCTAAACCACAAGGGTTATACAGCCCAGCGGGGCAGGACAGGATGCAGGGAGAATGGATTGTGAGCGGGAGATGGATGATTAGTAGGGTATGGAGTACAGCAGGATAGTGGATAGTGCAGGGATAGAGGGTAGCAAGAGATCAAGGTAGAAGGGACTGAGGGAGGTGCTAGAGGTATAATTTTCAGAGTTTGTGTAATAAGTCAGTTTCTGTCAAAGAGTCAAGGAGAGAGTCAGGATTAAATGAGGTCCATCAGCAAGAAGGAAGGTAAAGCAGGGCCGCAGAGCGAAGACGCCGCTGGAGGTAAATTCTGGTGCTCGTTGATAGAGGGCAGTCAACAGAATATGTCCAGACACTGGAACCTGACAATGCTCACAGAGAGGGCAGGAGCCTCTCCATGAGATACCCGTGCGTAAGACGAGTGTGACCAATGCAAGACGAAAAGTGTAGTTTCCCAACCTCAACATTGGTGACAAGAAGGCCAGAAACCTATACTCGGTTAAACAGAATGAAGTTTGTTATTTAGCAGGTCAGACCAGCGTTATTTGCCAACAGGTGCGAAGGTGGGTAGCAATGACCGCAAAATAGTCCGTGAAAGGAACACCTCTATATGAAACTAGAAGGTCATGTACTGCTGGACCACACAGCGTGTCTGCCTGTTCATTGCCCTGTACGTCAACATGACCAGGGACCCAACAAAAAAAAATATCTTTTCTTGCTAAAGATATGCGTGACCAAAGGTGGATATGAAGAACTTGGGGTGAGGTGTATCAATTTTCACGGATAGCCTGTAAAGCACTATGGGAGTCTGAAACGACCACAAATGGTGACACGGCATAGATGCAATACGGATAAGTGCCACAAGAATGGCAT
>WNWK01040783.1:0-16798 GCA_009830355.1 Cherax destructor
GAATTAGAGGTAAGACAGAGAGTAGGATTGCAGATGAGCAAGGAGGCTTTAGAGTGGGTAGGGGATGTGTGATCAAGTGTTTACAGTGAAGCATATATGTGAACAGTATTTAGATAAAGGTAGAGAAGTTTTTATTGCATTTATGGATTTAGAAAAGGCATATGATAGAGTGGATAGGGAGCAATGTGGCAAATGTTGCAAGTGTATGGAATAGGTAGTAAGTTACTGAAGGCTGTAAAGAGTTTTTATGAGGATAGTGAGGCTCAGGTTAGGGTGTGTAGGGAGAGGGAGATTACTTCCCGGTAAAAGTAGGTCTTAGACAGGGATGTGTAATGTCACCCTGGTTGTTTAATATATTTATAGATGGGGTTGTAAAAGAAGTAAATGCTAGGGTGTTGGGGAGAGGGGTGGGATTAAATTATGGAGAATTAAATGCAAAATGGGAGTTGACACAGTTACTTTTTGCTGATGATACTGTGCTTATGGGAGATTCAAAAGAAAAGTTGCAAAGGTTAGTGGACGAGTTTGGGAGAGTGTGTGAAGGTAGAAAGTTAAAAATGAACATAGATAAGAGTAAGGTGATGAGGGTATCAAACGATTTAAATAAAGAAAAATTGGATATCACATTGGAGAGAGGATTATGGAAGTAAATTTTTTAAGATATTTGGGAGTTGATGTGTCAGCAGATAGGTTTATGAAGGATGAGGTTAACCATAGAATTGATGAAGGAAAAAGGTGAGTGGTGCATTGAGGTATCTGTGGAGACAAAAACGTTATCCATGGAGGCAAAGAAGGGAATGTCGAAAGTATAGTGGTACCAACACTCTTATATGGGTGTGAAGCATGGATTGCAAATGCTGCAGCGAGGAGGAGGCTGGAGGCAGTGGAGATGTCCTGTCTAAGGGCAATGTGTGGTGTAAATATTATGCAGAAAATTCGGAATGTGGAAATTAGGAGAAGGTGTGGAGTTACTAAAAGTATTTGTCAGAGGGCTGAAGAGGGGTTGTTGAGGTGGTTTGGTCATTTAGAGAATGGATCAAAGTAGAATGACTTGGAGAGCGTATAAATCTGTAGGGGAAGGAAGGCGGGGTAGGGGTAGTCCTAGAAAAGGTTGGAGGGATGGGGTAAAGGAGGTTTTGTGGGTGAGGGGCTTGGACTTCCAGCAAGCATGTGTGAGCGTGTTAGATAGGAGTGAATGGAGACGAATGGCTTTTGGGACATGACGATCTGTTGGAGTGTGAGCAGGGTAACATTTTGTGAAGGGATTCAGGGAAACCAGTTAATTGATTTAGTTGGACTTGAGTCCTGGAAATGGGAAGTACAATGCGTGCACTTTAAAGGAGGGGTCTGAGATAGTGACAGCTGGGAGGGACTATTCTCAGCTGTCGTATCTGAGCTCCTCTGCAAAGACAGTGATTATGTATGAGTGTGGTGAAAGTGTTGAATGATGAAAGTATTTTCTTTTTGGGTCTTTTCTTTCTTTTTGGGTCACCCTGCCTCGGTGGGAGACGGCCGACTTGTTGAAAAAAAAAATAAAAAATCATTAATCTTAGGCACCTTGGTGATTTATTCATACAAATAAAAAAAATACACCCCAAAATGCAAAGAAACACGAAATAGTTTACAGGGAAGTTCTGGCACGTCATGTCTGTCTGAGTGCCGAGCAAACTGTTAACTATGGAGTAATTTTTTTACATAACAAAGCATTCGAATACCGAATTGTTCGAGTGGGGATCTGCTCGAGTACCGAGGTTCCACTGTATGTAAGATAATTTGTGAAAGTGAATGTTTGTGTACCTGTACCTAAATAAATTAATTAATGTTATGGTTAAATGATTATTCATGCCCAATACACAAGTTCATGTTTTTAAAATTGTTTTCCAGCAACCTTCAGAAAAATAACCAAATATTCGTGTTGTTGAAACCATTCAAAACAAAAAGACACTTGTCATACTCCTAGTATTCATATGAATTTGCCCAATAAATAAATAAGTGAGAATTTCACAGGTGCTTTATATTGCAACTTAGACATAAGACTTTTAGACACAGGTGTTATCCTAAATTATTTGAGAGTTTATTTCCATCAAAAAAATATATTACAAGTGGCCTAGAAGGTCACAGACCGGGCCATGGGGGAGTTGACCCCGGAATTGTCTCCAGGTAAACTCGAGGCAACAGACTAGACTCAGAATAGACAGTTGTTTTGTGGAAGTGTTGTGTCCTTTGCTATTTTGGTCATCAAACAATTTTGTATATAGTTACTCCTCACTTAATGACCGAGTTCCGTTCCTAAGAGTAGGTTGTTGAGCAAAGTAGTCGTTAAGCGAGGAGCATACTTTACTGGTAGTGGGTTTTGGTCAACCGTCTTTATATATTTTAAATGGGAGCCTATGCTAACATAGAGTCACTGTGATATCTGGCAGCATAATTGAATGAATGAATGAATGAATATATAGCATCATTTTCTGATTTGGTTAATTGTTATTTAAATGATATAATGTATATGTCAGTGAAATAGACAATTACAATTAAATAATTACATTCTTCTAACCCTGTGGCTGGGTATATAGCACACTGGGCTCACACACTGAGGGTCTGTGATGGATCTCTGGTACAGCTGGAAACATTAGGACGTGTTTCCTTAAGACACCTGCTGTCCATGATAAATGGGAGTTTAATATATACAGAAAAACTGTTAAGAGAAGAAATATTTGTTTAATATTAATTAAGGTTATTGCAATTAAAGAAATAATAATCCTCTTGAACAAACATACAACCACAGGTGAACTTATATCACATCCCATAATTCACAGGGTAAAACAATTAATGAGGAATGAATGAAGCCTTCATCCCTAGTGTTTTCCCAGTCACTTAAGGTCTACCGTAAGATACTTTTGTCTTGTTTTTTGCAGAAGGCAAGAATACGCTAGCATTATGATTTGAGTGCATGTGCCTGCTTGATGCACTTAACCTAGTCCAATGATATAATGCTGAACAATCATAAGTGAGCTTGTAGTGCATTTCCCAACCTGAGGTCTGCAGACCCCTGTTGGTCTGCCAATGTATTGCTGGGATTCCATGAGATAAGTTCCAAATTTCAAGAGGCTGCAGTGTCGATAAGGGTGATTAGGAAAAACTTTCCAAATTTCAAAACCTTGTCCAAATTTGCAGGAAATATTTAAAGTTATTTAGATGTTTTAATACTATTGTTCTTGTTTTATGGGTTGCTGAATCAAACATTCTAAATATTCATCAAACATTTGTCAAGTGTAATTAAGTATAACTGATCAGACTTTTTGTCGCATATGAAAAACTGAGTAGCCAGAAGTGGCATCCAAAGAACTGAGATATTTAATGCCATTCCCCACTACATATTTTTGTGTGCAGGCTTTCCCTCGGTTATTATATATAAACTCAAAATACAGAAACAGGATGAATGTTGAACCTGATCTACACTTAAAAGTATCAGTGATTCTGAAATTCAAAACATATTAATTTTTTTTAATACTGCCATTTATTTAATTGCATACTCAGTTACATATGTCTTTCAGTTGAAGAGATGAAACTGGGAAAACTAATTTGTTATTAGTTTATAAAAGTGGCTTGTTGAGTACACAGAGCTTTAAGAAACCGTAGGTGTATGGGAAAAATAAAATAAAATTGGTCTTTGGTGGTGAAAGGTTGAGAAGCACTGCTCTAGTGACTGCCTGTCTACAGTGATGCTAAGCAATAATGTCATAACCTCAGACAACCCTGTAAAGTCAATCCCTCAAGTATAAAGTTCCCATTTACCCCTATTGAATTTCCACATATGTAGGCAGACACCCAAGTGATTCCTGGCCAGGTTATAAACATTGGAAGTGTTTCTTTATGCTGGTTGTCTATGTTTACCCATCCAGGTAAAGTCCAGTTATAATGGGTATACCTGGATATTAGTGTACTAGTGTTTGTCGGATCCTGGGACAAAATTGACCTAATTTTCCCGAAATGCTCTGCATAACAAGGGGCTTCCTATTTAGTAGTATGTCATTGATGTCAGCTATGCCTGTATACCTTGTACATGTATTTGTATAAATAAAGATACATTATTATTATCTTGATAGATGAGCACACTGGCTATTATCGTAGAGCCTGAAAAGGCATTTGGAGAAAAAATGGCATAAGTAAGAGAGAGGTGAAGGTTTATAAACTAAAGAGGAGGCAGTTAGGGTAGGATATAAACAACTATTGGAGGATAGATGGGCTAGTGAGAGTGTAGGCAATGGGGTCGAAGATGTATGGGGTAGATTTAAAAATGTAATGTTAGAGTGTTCAGCATAAGTTTGTGGTTACAGGCGAGTGGGTGTGGGAGGGAAGAAGAGCGATTGGTGGAATGATGATGTAAAGAGAGTAGTAAGTGAGAAAAAGTTAGCATATGAGAGGTTTTTACATAGAAGTGATGCAAGGAGGGAAGAGTATATGGAGAGAAAAAGAGAGGTTAAGAGAGTGGTGAAGCAATGTAAAAAGAGAGCAAATGAGAGAGTGGGTGAGATGTTAACAAATTTTGTTGAAAATAAGAAAAAGTTTTGGAGTGAGATTAATAAGTTGAGGAAGCCAAGGGAACAAATGGATTTGACAGTTAAAAATAGGAGAGTAGAGTTATTAAATGGAGAGTTAGAGGTATCGGGAAGATGGAGGGAATATTTTGATGAGTTGTTAAATGTTGATGAAGACAGGGAAGCTGTGATTTCGTGTATAGGGCAAGGAGGAATAACATCTTGTAGGAGTGTGGAAGAGCCAGTTGTGAGTGTGGGGGAAGTTCGTGAGGCAGTGGGTAGAATGAAAGGGGGTAAGGCAGCTGGGATTGATGGGATAAAGATAGAAATGTTAAAAGCAGGTGGGGATATAGTTTTGGAGTGGTTGGTTCTATTATTTAATAAATGTATGGAAGAGGGTAAGGTACCTAGGGATTGGCAGAGAGCATGTATTGTTCCTTTGTATAAAGGCAAAGGGGACAAAAGAGAGTGCAAAAATTATAGGTGAATAAGTCTGTTGAGTGTACCTGGTAAAGTGTATGGTAGAGTTATTATTGAAAGAATTAAGAGTAAGACAGAAAGCAGGATAGCAGATGAACAAAGGGGCTTTAGGAAAGGTAGGGGGTGTGTAGACCAAGTGTTTACAGTGAAACATATAGGTGAACAGTATTTGGATAAGGGTAAAGAGGTTTATGTGGCATTTATGGATTTGGAAAAGGTGTATGATAGGGTGAATAGGGGGGCAATGTGGCAGATGTTGCAGATGTATTGAATAAGAGGTAGGTAGGTTACTGAAAGCAGTGAAGAGTTTTTATGAGGATAGTGAGGCTCAGGTTAGAGTGTGTAGGAGGGAGGGGGAATATTTCCCAGTAAAATTGGGCCTTAGACAAGGATGTGTGATGTCACCGTGGTTGTTCAATATATTTATAGATGGGGTTGTAAGAGAAGTGAATGCGAGGGTCTTGGCAAGAGGTGTGGTGTTAAAAGATAAATAATCAAATACAAAGTGGGAGTTGTCACAGTTGCTTTTTGCTGATGACACTGTGCTTTTGGGAGATTCTGAAGAGAAGTTGCAGAGGTTGGTGGATGAATTTGGTAGGGTGTGTAAAAGAAGAAAATTGAAAGTGAATAAAGGAAAGAGTAAGGTGATGAGGATAACAAAAAGATTAGGTGACAAAAGATTGGATATCAGATTGGAGGGAGAGAGTATGGAGGAGGTGAATGTATTCAGATATTTGGGAGTGGACATAACAGCAGATGGGTCTATGAAGGATGAGGTGAATCATAGAATTGATAAGGGGAAAAGGGTGAGTGGAGCACTTTGGAGTCTGTGGAGACAAAAAACTTTGTCCATGGAAGTAAAGAGGGGAATGTATGAGAGTATAGTATAATAATAATAATAATAATAATAATAATAATAATAATTTTTATTTCATCACAATTTTACATAGAGATTTACATAGAAGTGCAAGGAAAGCCACTGACATGCCAGGGCATAACGGGCAGCTTAATCTAAAAACGTATGGACTATGTACATAATATTTGATAGATTGATGGGAATTTGATTTGCTTAAACATTTGGCAGATTACAATATGATGATATTTCATTTGGCAAATTATAATATGGTGACACTACACTGCAGCAAGTGTTTAGTAAAAACTGAAATTATTTTTGGGAAAATGACATTGAGTACTTTTTTAAAGTAACTTACAGAATGCATATTTAGTTTAAGGTGAGTAGGTGGTAATATTACAATGTTATAATAGAACAAATTGAAATTATCTTATAGGAAAAAATACTGAGCATTTTTGAAAATAATATTATCATACATAATAATAATAAAAATTGGAATTATCTTATAGGAGAAATAACAATGAGTATTTTTTGAGTATGAGTATTTAGGTAAGGGTGAGTAGGTGGTTTTTGAGTAGAGTCTTAAAATGATTCTCAGACAAGGTTATACCAACACTCTTATATGGGTGTGAAGCATGGGTGATGAATGTTGCAATGAGGAGAAGGCTGGAGGCAGTGGAGATGTCATGTCTGAGGTCAATGTGTGGTGTGAATATAATGCAGAGAATTTGGAGTTTGGAAATTAGGAGGAGGTGCGGGATTACCAAAACTATTATCCAGAGAGCTGAGGAGGGGGTTGTTGAGGTGGTTCGGACATGTAGAGAGAATGGAACGAGACAGAATGACTTTGAGTGTGTATAAATCTGTAGTGGAGGGAAGGCGGGGTAGGGGGTCGCCCTAGGAAAGATTGTAGGGAGGGGGAAAAGGAGGTTTTGCGTGCGAGGGGCTTTGACTTCCAGCAAGCATGTGTGAGCGTATTTGATAGGAGTGAATGGAGACAAATGGTTTTTAATACTTGACGTGCTGTTGGAGTGTGAGCAAAGTACCATTTATGAAGGGATTCAGGGAAACCGGCAGGTCGGACTTGAGTCCTGGAGATGGGAAGTACAGTGTCTGCACTCTGAAGGAGGGGTGTTAATGTTGCAGTTTTATAACTGTAGTGTAAAGCACCCCTCTGGCAAGACAGTGATGGAGTGAATGATAATGAAAGTTTTTCTTTTTCGGGCCACCCTGCCTTGGTGGGAATCGGCCGATGTGTTAGTAAAAAAAAAAAAAGAGGTAGTTCTCCATGTGGGGAAAGAGATAAGGGGGTGCTCCATGTGGGCAAGAACTATGAATTTTAAAATTCAGAGAAAACAATTAATTGATTATCAAGATACTGAAAAATTGGTGTACGTTAACAAGCATCTTTCCATCATACATTGCCCAAGTTTAAATAAGATAGTCCAACAAACAAGTGAGATCCAATTCCCTAGATCAAGAGCAAGAGCCCCTCACCAGCGTCAAGGAACCTCCCTTGACGCCCGCTCGCATCTTGAAATTTCACTTGCATCTGGAAGCAGAAAATCGATGTAGCGACTGCTCGTATCTTGAAAAACTCGCACAAGGGGGCAGTCGTAAGTGGAGGTTCCACTGTACTGCACTTATCTTACACTTATCAAATACATTTGTCAGCATACCCTAATATATAATATTTAATACAATACTGTAATTGAATTACATATACTATGTGACATATACACAATGACCTAAGACTTTAGTTAATAATTTTACTTTATAAATGACATTCTCTCCTACTTGTCTCCAGCTGACATAAATAAACATACAAAAAGGAGTATGTATATGCAACAAGATAATGTAATCTTGGAATTCTAAATACAGTAAATATTTAACATTTTTCTGCACCTAACCTCATTGACAGTTTTAATTAACAATAACCTCAATACTTACCCAGTCAGTTGGTAAGTAGAGGAGCCTAGAATGAATGTGTAAGCCACACCAATTGGTGCCATATATTTTTGAAATTGTTTTTCTCACAGTAATCTAGGAAATGTTCTTCTGCAATGGCCATCTTGTTTCTCACTTCAGAAGAAGAATTGTGTACATGCAAAAAAAAATATAAGCCAAATTTAAATTAAATTTAGTATCACTATCTTTACAAAATATAAATATACAGTGGTCCCTCGGTTTTCGTGCATCTCCAAACTCGAACATTTATGTAAGTGTATTTTCGTAAGTGCTGTTGCAAGTGTATTTTTGGGGGTCTGAAATAGACTAACCTACGTGACATTATTTCTTAAAGAAGTAAATTCGTTCGGTAATGGCACTTGAGCACCATTCTGGAACGAATTTTCGGCGAAAACCGAGGGACCACTGTACTTTACTTAAGTCACAGGCCAACAAGCATGTAATGCAGAACTTGACTACTCTATTTCTGTCTTATACATACCAAACAATAAATTTGAAGAAATCAATGTTACTCATTCAGATCCATGAGAAAATGTAGTAATATAATAAATAATTTTGTTGGAAAGCCATAACATATTGTTTATCAATGTGTGGTTAATTTTATTACACTATAGCACTGGTGTGGGTTACATCCTGGGTGTTAGATGACTTAGTGTGGGTCGCAACCTGGATGTTAGAGGACTGGTGTGGGTCACATCCTGGGTGTTAGTGGACTGTTGTGGGACATTTCCTGGGTGTTAGTGGATTGGTGTGGGTACCATCCTGGGTGTTAGTGGAGTGGTGTTGGTTGCATCCTTGGTGTTAGTTGACTGGCGTGGGTCACATCCTGGGTGTTAGTGGACTGGTGTGGGTCAGATCCTGAGTGTTAGTGGATTGGTGTGGGTCAGATCCTTGTTGTACTGGTGTGGGCTGCATCCTTGTGGTTATTGGAATGGTGTGGGTCGCATCCTGGGTGTTAGATGACTAGTGTGTGTCACATCCTGGGTGTTAGTGGACTGGTGTGGGACATTTCCTGTGTGTTATTGGAGTGGTGTTGGTAGCATCTTGGGTGTTATTGGACTGGTGTGTGTCGCATCTTTGGTGTTATTGTAGTGGTGTTGGTGGCATCCTGGGTGTTATAGGATTTGTGTGGGTCACATCCTGTGTGTTATTGGACTGGTGTATGTCGAATCCTGGGTGTTAGTGGTCTGGTGTGGGTCGCATCCTGGGTGTTAGGTGACTGGTGTAGGTCGCATCCTGGGTGTTAGGTGACTGGTGTAGGTCTCATCCTAATTTTCAGAAAATGCTCTTCATAACAATATTAGTATGTCATACTAATATTAGTATGTCATACTAATATTAGTATGTCATACTAATATTAGTATGTCATTTATGTCAACTATGGTCTGTACAAGTTGTCTAATTTTCTTATATAAATAAAGGTATTATTATTACACGTCACTACGAGAACTATTATTGGCTACTACTTAAAATGGCCTTAAATCTGCCTTTCGGACAAATATTTTCCCTGAAGCTCACCATGTGGATGCCCCGAGTGACATTCTGCAGCAAAGTGGCGCTGATGTAGGAAACTACTACTCGCCATTTGTGTTTTCTCCAGGTAAAATATTTTTGAAGTCGGAGAGAAAAGTTAGTATTTGTTATTTTGGGTTTATAAGGGTCATTGAGAGCTGAAGCCGTATCGAGCCAGACTTGTCGATGGTACCAGGAAGAATTGTTGCACAAAGCTGAGCTATGAAAGAAAAAGAACCAGAGTTCCTAAGTAAATATAAACAGGAACTAAAAGTCCCAAATTAGATCCGGTGGAGCATCTTCTTAAGCCCCATCAGAGCCAGACACCGAAGCCTCACCTAAGTTTAATAACCGGCCTCCCACCAAAACCGTTAAACATTTAACCGCATAGAGCTGGGTAACTAATAATAATATATTTATTTCTACAAGTACATGCACAAGGTATAGGGGCGTAGCTAACATCAATAACATTAGTACATCAAGGTACATGTATAGGATCCTTGTAATGAAGTTACTCGTGACATCAAGGTACATTTCACCCCAATGGAAATAAGTCACTGACTTTTTGGGTTATCCTAGGTTGTCTACACATATGGTGTTATGTATGATAATGTATGTAACTGTATTTATGTATACCTGAATAAACTTACTTAATCATTGTTGTTCAAGGAAGAAATCCCTTTTTTTAAAAAGATGAAGAGAAATAATTGTCTTGATTAAAAATGTACTCAGCAGCCAGGACAAAACAGCGCATGCGCACTAGCAATAGTAACCAAACAGGGACGCTGTACATACACAAGTTACTGTCGTACACCAATAAATAATTTAGTTTGAGGAAACAGTATATTATTAATTTTGGAGAAAGGCAATATAAATGTTGATTATAGCAATCATTGAAAGATTTCCGAAAATTCCAAGTATTGTCTTGAAACCAAGTGTACTCAAGCAGCCAGGAGAAGCATCGACGCATGCGCCGTCACTGGTGTCTGGGTAACAGAGTCAGTTAAGGTACCGATTGTTATTTTGGAAAATCACTGATTAATTCGTCAATTTTGGAGTAAAGCAAGAGAAACAGATGTAATACGATGTGGCATTATGTTCTTTTGATGATAAAAACAATACAAGAATAATATTAATGTAGGTACAATTACAAAGAGTGTATAAATAATAAAGTAGCCAGTCACCAGTGGGTAGATCACCAGTCACAGAGAATATTTCAATTTGTGTAATTTCAATAATTCTCGCTCATTATAATCATAATTTAACCATTAAATACATCAAATAAAATAAATACAATATTGGTAAATTATATTTTGATGAGAAAATAGAAACAAACCATACCACGGGTGGGGTTCGAACCTCCAGTCAGTATTTAATGAAAGTGTAGTCAGATTTCTCCAATAGGAGAAAAAAAATTAAATTTTCACAATGTTTCGTTTTTTTTTCTTTTTTCAATATTCCTGGTTCCTTGCCTGTGTCTCGTCCTGAGTGATGAAAGTGACCAGAGTTAACTTGGAAATTATTATTATAATCAAATAGAAGCGCTAAACCACAGGGGTTATACAGCAACTTGGAAATTAATTTGTGTTTTTCATCATGAAAGAATTGTGTTTTATAATTAGTATAATAACATTAATTCATTTTAACAACAAATTGAACTTTGTTTTGTAATGGCTAAGGTATCACAAATAACTGTTGGTCAAGGACAAATATTTATTTTCAGTAGAAGAGAAATTGTTTTGATTAAAAATGTACTCAAGGAGGCAGTGTTTTGATATGCGCATGCGCAGTAGCAGGTAGCTGGTGGTTGATGGATTAGGGAAAAGCATGGAATTTAAACAACTCTGCTGATGCTTCCTGACTCTGTTTTACTTATTATAAATATTATTTCCTTTAATAAATAAATATTTGTAATAGTAGATGGTAACGCTTTTTTTAATCAAGGTTCTCGTTACATCAATGACCCCGTGGCCTGGTTGGCAAAGCTGTCGCTTCGTACACGGAGGGCACGGGTACGATTCTCGGCGGGGTAGAAACATTTTGACTTGTTTCTTTACACTTGTTGTTCTGTTCACCTAGTTAGTTGACTGGTGTGAATCGCATCCTGGGGGACAAGATTGAGGACCCTAATGGAAATAAGACAGACAGTCCTCAATCACGCACTGACTTTCACATGTTATCCTGGGTGGCTAACCCTCCAGAGTTACAAATCCGTATAAATCTTATCTTATCTTAAGGTTGCAAGTAACACTTAACATCAAAGTCCAATGATCCTCAAGAGGATCATAAGCATAAGCATAACCAAAAATGTACTCAAGGAGACAGCATGCGCACCACCCTCTCGGCAGCATCAGGTAGCTGGTGGGTGATGGAGCTGTGGACATGCAAAGTGTCGCTACCACCACCACCACCACCATCACCACTATGGGTGGGGCTGTGAATTCGAACCTCTGCCACCATCAACAGCTGGGTGGGATGTGGAATTCGAACCTCTGCTACCATCAACAGCTGGGTGGGGCTGTGGACTTGGAACCTCTGCTACCATCAACAGCTGGGTGGGCTGTGGAATTCGAACCTCTGCTATCAACAGCTGGGTGGGCTGTGGAATTCGAACCTCTGCTACCATCAACAGCTGGGTGGGCTGTGGAATTCGAACCTCTGCTACCATCAATAGCTGGGTGGGCTGTGGAATTCGAACCTCTGCTACCACCAACAACTCTGAATCTTATTTGCTCTCTTTTCATACATAGTATACAGATTATTTCATTTTATAAATAAATAAATACTTGTAATAGTACAAGGTAATGTTATTCTCAATCAAGGCTCTCATTACCTCAATGTCCCCTAAAGAGGTTTCAAGGAACACCTAAAATCAAGGTCCAATGTACAAGTTTCACTAAAAGTAACCTCTAGAGGATCATAATAATCAAGATCATGTAGAGTTTTTTTCGACATCAAGGCATTGTAGAGTATCTTCACAATCAAGGTATTCATGACATCAAAATCACAGATAGAGGTTTGTCGACACCAACATTCATTGTCGAGGTTTCTCAAGATCAAGGTTCATGTAGAGAATCCTCTGAATCAATGTCATCCTGACATAAAAGTACATGTAGAGTATCTTGAGGATCAACGTCCTCCGGTTATCAATATACATGTCTAGGATTTTCCACATCAAGGTACATGTATGGTATCCCCTCTTAATGAAGGTACCCCCTTGAAATAAAGGTGCATGTAGAGTATCCTAAGGAGGAAGATACTCCCGACATCAAGATTTCTATCAATGTTTATTAACATAAAGGTACATGCAGAGGACCCTGAGAATGAAGGTCATAATGACATCAAGGTTATGTTGATTTTTTTCAACATCAATGATTCTCTCAATGTAGGTACTCCTGACATCAAGGAACATATAAAAGATCGTAATTATGAAGGTACTCATTACATCAAGGTTCATTTCGAGATATATGTGGATGTTTCTCGACATCATCAAGTTACATGTTCCTCAGAACCTTTTTACATGAAAGTCATATATTAGTTTATAAAAATCAAGATACATTAAAGAACATGTTGAGACTCCTCCGAATCAAGAGGCTGTAAGCATCAAGGTTAATTTAGAGGATCAAGGTACTCCTGACATCAAAGTATATATTGAGTTTTTTCGACATGAATCAAGTTCCTACTGACATGTAGGTCATGTTGAGTTTTTTTTAAAAATCAAGGTACATGTAGATGATTCTCACAATTAAAGTAGTTCATACATGAAGGTACATGTACATAATCATCCTAATTCATGTAGATGATCCTCGGGATCAAGGTACATGTTGAGGTATTTTGACGTCAACGTAAACTTAGATGATTATCATAATCAAGGTGTTATTGACATAAAGGTCATGTATGGTTTTATGAAAATCAAGGTATTTGTAGAGTATCATGAGTGAGGGCCAAGGTACTCGAAACATCAATGTTTGTTGAAATGAAGGTGCATGTAGGATATCATCAGAGTCAAAGTACTTGTAGAGTTTTGTCAACATGAAGGTGAAGTGTATACTGACATGAAGGTGTAGTATCTTCTGAATAAAGTCTCTACTGACATGAAGGTGGATTATCTTCTGAATGAAGTGTCTACTGACATGAAGGTTATGTCGATATATCTC
The DNA here is from genome assembly GCA_009830355.1 of Cherax destructor. Lineage (NCBI taxonomy): Eukaryota > Metazoa > Arthropoda > Malacostraca > Decapoda > Parastacidae > Cherax > Cherax destructor. Next base: position 13,506 of record WNWK01040783.1, read on the forward strand.
AAAATCAAGGTACATGTAGAGGATCCTTGGAATGAAATGAAGGTACATTGTGGTTTATGAGAGAGAACTGAGTGTCTTCTAGGGTATGCTCACCGTACAAGGGTGAGAGAGAACTGACCTGAGTAGAGCTGTACTCGGTATAGGAGGGAGGGGAGAACAAACGAGTTGCTCAGTACTTCACACCTTCACTCTTTAAGTCACCTACCTAAACACATACATAACTAATATTGAGTCATATAATATTAAGAAAAAATCCTCATTTTAAAAATAAAGTATGACAGGTCGTAACAAGTGACTATAAGAGAAACAAGTCCAGCAGGGGTGAAATGTGTTTGAATCGTTCAGGTTCAAGTTGACTAGGGTTGATGTAGTAGTAGTGGGAGACAGCCACACCACCTGAGAGAGTTTTGGTAGCCATGTTTCACGTCTAGAAACGTAATTTTGAGCATTGATGAAGCATTGGGGATCTTGATTACACCTTCTAATTCAGCCCAATCGTTGAGATTTTCAATGGATTGCTTGATTTCGTTTATCAAGTCGCTTCATAAGCACAGATCGTTTTGCTCCCATGAATGGTGATGTTGAGAGAGCAAAGCCTTGATCATCAAGGTTTTGATAGCAGGTGTTGAAAGGATTTGTAATTCCTGAGAATTTCAACGGCAAACTTGGAAGCATCAGTGGTTGAAGAGTTCCCCTCCCCCAACAGGGATCGTAGGGAGAGTCAAAGCGTGCCTGGGCAAGAGTCAGAATCTCACCAGCACTACCACGAACAACAATGACTTTTGGCTATGTTTTTGAATATTTAATTATTATCTTGATGATTGTTTAATTCTTAAATAAAGAATAATAGTGTAAATGTAATGTTTTTCTCAATGAAGGTCCAGTTGACGTATGGCCATAATGTGAATCATAATGAAGGTAGTCATGAAATCAACATGTATGTGAAGTTTCCTTTTCGTTTGAATCATGATCCTAAAGGTCACATTTGGTGGAATCAAGGAAGTTCAGACATCAAGGTCCATCTGTTTGACTTTTTTCGGGTTATCCTAGGTTCTAACTACATATATGCTGCTGTATATGATAATGTAACTGTATTTGTGTATACCTGAATAAAGTTACTTATTATTTATGTTACAGGAGTTGGAGAAACATTTGAATACAAATTGCGCATGCGCTGGGGACGCCATCAGCAGTCACATAGAATATTTCAATACTTTTCGCTGATTATAATCATAATTTAACCATTAAACACATCAAATAAAATAAATAAAATATTGGAAAATTATATTTTGATGAGAACATAGAAACAAACAATATCACAGGTGGGGTTCGAACCCCCAGTCAGCATTTAATGAATGTGTAGTCAGATTTTTTCAATAGGAGAGAAAACATTAAAATTTTCACAGTGTTTCGTTTTTTTTATCCTTTCAATATTCCTGGTTCCTTGTCTGTGACTCTTCCTGAGTAATGCAAATGACAAGACTTAAGTTGATCATGAAGCAATGGTGTTTTCATTTAAAGTATTAAGGCCTATCTGTGTTTTATAATTAGTATAATAACAGTAATTCATTTTAACAACACCAAGGACATGTTTTCAGTAGAAGATAAATTTTTTTTATTAAAAATGTACTCAAGGAGGCATTGTTTTGATCGCGCATGCGCAGTAGCAGTCTCTCTCAAAATGAAGATGCTTAGAATATCATCAAGGTACATGTCTAGGTTTCTCTACATCAAGATAGAGTATCCTTTAATCAAGGTTCTACTGACATGACATGAAGGCTATGTCGATGTTTCTCAACATATAGAGAATCCTCAGCAGATGAAGAGAAATACTGATTTTCTTTATTCAAAAAGTACTCAAGGAAGCAGAACATATAAATATAGATATGTTAACGTTTATACACCAATAAATATTATTGTTTGAGGAAAGTTTAATTTTTAGAAGAGAGTATATTATTAACTTAGGAGAAATGAAATATAAACATTAATTATAATAGGATTGAAAGATTTACTTAAATGACAAGTATTGTCTTGAAACCAAGTGTACTCTGAGGCAGGAAAAGAGATTTTTATTTTTTTAGATTTTGCCACCGAAGTTGTGGAAAATATTGGTATTTTCCGAAAGTTGTAATTGATAAACTTTCCATTATGAATTGATATCATTGCTGTGTTGCTGTTGGCTTAACATTAACTGAAAAGAACCAACGAATTCACACGCATGCGCAAGAGGCCTCGTGAAGTGGGCAGGGAGCTGGGTAGAGGGGAATAGGCAGACTGTGAACTGGGAGCCTACCGACCCGATCAGGTGATGGGATGGCCTGTCGAATTTGGAGATTCCGCCCACCAAATCGGATTTAATTACCTCCGTTCGTAATGTGGAGGAATATCCAGTGACGAGGGGAATATCAAGTGGGACAATCGGTCCAGGAGGTCCAGTAATAGGACAATAATTGTGAAATAAGGTGGGCCGCAGCAGTGACGCGGTCATAGGCCTATTTGAACTGAGTGAAATAACCATACGGCAGAATAAAGTCGTAACCCTGATGCAGGGAGTTTCGTCTTAGAAGAGACTGAAATATATTCGATGAACTTTGGGAAATGATGAATATAGTGAAACCGAGTTGTAAATAATCAGGGTTGATTGTATCGGGCGAGGCTACTAGCTTGGGTACGCCATACCCGACACGCCATATTGGATGTGATTGAAATGAACTAACCTATCCATAGTTATCTCTCCGAAATTCAAGTATCGAGACTGGAATGTGTATAAACTAGTGGGCATTAAGCCAGATACACGAATATGTAAAGTTATACGTATAAACAGTACAAACGGTCGGATTAGTGCGAGGATCTGATTCGCTACCCGACCAACCACATGTTAACGAACGTCGGTCTCTGGGCGTATAAGAGTGCACGGAAATTAACCTTCCCTGACTCGACGAGACAGCTAATACCATCGTGATGAATCAGATCGCAGGAGGACGTCAACAATGGAACGACTCCTCATCTAAAGCTAAGTACTCTGCTGTTTACTTTATTAATGATATTGTTACGCACAGTAGATGTACTTTTAGCTAGTCAACGATCCTACGATACACCGCTATGATGCTGTTAATTAGGTGAGTGTTGGTCATGTTAATTGAACTATGTGTTCTCTACCTCTTCTCGTGTGATCAGTTGTTCAACAACCAATACAGTCCACTTAAATTTAACCTAACATAACTATAATAAATTATCTTCTCAGATTTATTTATACTGGTCCAGAGTGCAGGGCCCCAGAATATTGAAGGTAC
>WNWK01040784.1:0-16797 GCA_009830355.1 Cherax destructor
GTCCTGCTAACTTCTACACCCCAAATTCATTGCCCCTGTACGAAACCCTACCCCCGTCCTAACTAGTACTAGCAACCACCATCACGGCGCCCTTTTTGCGCTGAAACCACTATTCATGTGTCCACCAGTACTAGCAACCACTATTCATGTGTCCACACTAGTACTAAAACCCGCCATTCATGTGCCCAAATATACTAGCAACCGCCATACCTCCGCCCAAACTAGTACTAAACCCACTTTTCTTTTTCCACTGTACTAAAAACCCCACCCCCGGCGCCCTTTTTCCCCAAAACCCCTTTTATGTGCCCACACAGTACTAAACCATTTTCCCGGGCGCGCGGCAACCACTTTCATTTTCCCCCTGTATAGAACCACCATTCATGTGCCCACACTAGTACTAGCAACCAATATTCATTTTCCACACTATACTAGCAACCAATTATTGCCCACACTAGTACTAGCAACCACCATTCATGTGCCCACCCCAAGTACTAGAAACCCATATTCTTTCCACACTAGTATAGCAACCCCTTCATGTGCCCACACGTATAGAAACCCACCATTCCTTTTTAGTATGGTGTTTGATAAATTTAGGTATATTAAATTGGGTATATTAATAGAGGAAACTTTTTCCCCACACAATGGTTTTATCAGTCCATTACAAAAAGAATGGTGAACATCAAAAGGGATTTAAGGAAATGCCCCTCAGTCTGGATTCTTGAAACAATCCATCAATCTTGTCGGTTCTCTGAGCCATTTATCTAATATGGTTTTTTAATTGCATTTCCATACACAGATATTAAAGTTTATGAATAGAACAGCATGATGAGCATCATATCCTTGGTCAGGAATTACGAAAAAAGGTATTGACGTTACTTTTATATCCTACCCAACTCCTTACCATTGACGTTACTTTTGCTCAGCACACTGGCAACCCCCTTCCCAAAACTTTGCTTGTCCTATCGCAGCCATGGAGTACAGCCTCATTTTACAAAAACCGCAGTTATTTAAAAAAATTAAACGATAACAATAATATCCAATGATGATTATTCACGACACTGTGAGATACCCAAAAAAAAAAAAAAAACATTGTCATTTGGGGATTTTTTCGCCTTCAGGTAAATATTTTGCCAACACGCAAAATTTTTTATTCTTATATTAACCCATATGCAGAATATAACCCCTGATGATTGACGATTTAATCAACGTTGTTTTATTTTGACAAATATCCTCTAATGATGTCTTATTTTTCCCTCCGTCATTCTTTTGCCGCCTCAAGCAAATATGGAACAAAAATTTAAATTTTGATTAAAAGCCCCGTAAAACCTAAACCCAGGATGCTGACGAAATTCTGGTGCCGCGAGTTTTTAAACTTTTTTTGCCGCAAACCCGGGGGAAAACACCCGCTGGACGACAAAAAAGCAAATGAAAAGGCATTTTTTGGAAGCCTGATGCAGGGTTACTCGGGCGGGTTTTTGGGGTTCTCTTGGGTTACTGCCCTGATTCAGGTGTCCTGAGTGTCGTTTTGGGTCAGGGCGTTTTCTGATGGTCCCCCAGGCCCCACCCACGGGTTGACGATAGTGGACTAAAGACCCCTGTTCAATCTTATGATTAACCTCGTAAGTTGGGCCCAAATCACTGCCTCCCAGCTGATATATTTTTATCTTCAAGAAAGTCCAGACCCCCACCGTTTTCCCTTGTTTATGAGGGGAGTGACTTGGACTTGCCTAGCATGAGCCAGTAGGCCTGAGAGGCCGGGGAAAATAAAAAAAATTTCAGATAATCATCATTTATTGACAACGTTTTTTACACGGACTTCATCAAGTCAATAAAAATCCATTACATTCATTTGTTTATTTTTCCATGGTGTCTATTTTTTACCATTTATCTGTAGCAGTGCTCCTTCTTTCTTATTTCTCATGCCCTTTTTGTTAGCCCAAAGTTCTCTTTCAGGACAAGTTGACCAAAACAGGTCTCACCTCAGGGACCCAGAAACTCAGGCTATTTGCTCACCCCCAAAAATTGTGCATATTTCGTTGGATTTCCAGTGGAAACCATTAATTTTTTCTTGAAATTAGTTGAATAAAATGCCTTTAAAAAAACAGCCTTTCAAAACTTAAACCTACTCCTGGGCCCAATTTTGGCAACCACGGGACGGGGGGGGTTTTAATTATGGCAAGTGAGCGTATAACTCCAAGCCAATTCCCCGGTTTGTTTACAATCGTAGTTTAACGTTTTTCGAGCATAATTACGGGGGCCTCGTCATGCTCAGGTGTCAGCACATTCCATTGTAAACGACTTCCTCCAGCCCAGTTTTCCTGATTCAAATTAAAATAATATACCTTTTCGCCTCCAAAAGTTTATAGGTTTTAAATGACGAGGGGTTTTAGTTGGGAAAGTTTATTTCAACCACATTTATTTTAAATATTTTTCAATATTTAAGACAGTTTTTTTTTATTCAAAATTAGTGAAATTTCCAAAAATTTTTGTCTGAGAGTCACAAGAACTTTTATACAGCGGATGGTTTGACGCCCAAGAGTTCGCCAGGGTCCCGAGGTATGTGTTTATACTAAAAGGGTGACCTTTGGTGTGTATAAAAGCGTGGTTCAGAGGTTGATGTAAGTGTAATTCATATTCTTACTTGTATTTGGAATAATTTGCTCCCCGGATTTCTTGTTAAATGATTTTAATTATGTTGGGAAAGTCTTTTAATTATGTTAGGCGTTTTACTGTATTTAAAAATTTGTATTCCTCCTGTACTGTTTCATTTATGCTGCCAGTTGAATTTAAAAATCAATTTAATTTATCAGATTTTTTTTTTTTTTCCTTTAAAAATTTTTAAAAGTCTTTTTTTTTGTAGTGTGTGCCTATTTATCCCTTTGGGCTTTTCTTTATGGGCTCTCTTAACATCCCCCCCTGCCCCGATCTGCGTTTGGTGCGCCACCCCCGGCTTTTAACCACAACCCAGCTGTCTGATTTTAGAATTAAAATAACAATCAAGGTCATCTAGTTGAACTTTGACATAACTCTGCTGCCTATGAATATTAAGCTCAGTTTCTTTTGCATTCTCATTCAATCATCATTTCTATTATCATTCCCCATTTGGGGCCTCGTTAGATTTATCTTCTTCCTTTGAACACAGAAACGAAAAACCGCCCCTCTAGTAAACACAGAACATTCTCAAAAGGGCAGTGTTGGGCACAGTGTCTAGGAGGATCATAGAGGGGTTTTTCCTGTTTTGGGGTTTAAAGTTATTTTCTTCACTATGTGAAAAAAGAACTTCCTCTGTTTCGGAAAAATTAAAGGACCCCTAATTTTCTGTCCTAAAGGGAAATGCAGTCACAAATAACCCCTAAATCTTTTGACAAAAATCATTAAAAACAAAACAATGTTATTTCAATACAAATATATTTTTCCCATGTGTTCATTTAAGATTGATAAAAAGATGCTTTTGAACCTTTGGGGTTTTTTATTTTAAACGTTTCGCCCCCATGGCTGGTGAAGATGAAGTTTGGGGAATCAGTCCCTCATCCAGTCGTTTTTCGTCCATCAACCTTGATAAGTGCAAAAATTTAAAAATGAGGGTTTTTTTGCAGACGGTGAGGTGACGCAGTGAGGAGTCACCAGTGGAAGAACCCTATTTGGAGTAGGTCTGGGCCCATAGATTAAGGCAAGCTTTGAAGAATTCCCTGTATCAAGATCCCAAGACGTTGCTTTTTGGGAAATTAAAAATGGTTTAGATAAGTGGGAAAATTTACTCCATGCTGGGAACTGATTACCTCAAAAACCCTTATTTTCTGTTGTCGAAAGGACTGAAGACGCCACTGGCTGGGTAGACCATTTATTCCCAAAATTTACGATTATTCCCAGAATAATATTAACGACCCTTTTTGATGCTTTTCACAGGGTTCAATGAAGACGGATTTAAAAAAGTATTATTAAAAGTGAGACAAAAGGCAAAGTTATTTTTCCGTCGAATACAAGTGAAAAGGGAATGTTTGTTCTTATGACCTTTCCGGTTTAAAATTCTTCTACTATTTTGGGGCCCCGTCTCTCCTGTCCCAAGATTACCTGAGCCTCCCCTTTTGAGGGAAAAGTGTCCATTCTGTTGTACTTCCCCTTTTCCCAGACTATTGGGGCTGAGGGACGACCCCCCCAAAACTAAGACTTAAGGGATCATTCATTTGCCTTTACATCCCCTCTTCTTTCCTCCTCTGCTCGACTGAAGAAGCCTACTTTTAAAGAAACGTTCGGAAAAAGATAGTAACTGTCGCAATGTGTTTTATAACTTGTCGGTCCCATTACCTATTACAGTATTATCTTTTTAGCTAAGAAGTAATTTTAGTCTGTAATCGTTGAATGTCCCTTTTGGCCAGCAAACTCACCTCGTGACCCCAAGTTACTTAAGCCGATCTCAAAATCAGCGGGGGTGAGTAATAAAAATGACTCAACACATAATCGTTTTCCCGCAAGGGGGTTGACCCCCCTCATCTGTGCAACATGACCTTTGTACCAGCAGTGAAAAACTCCCACCCCCTATATAATAGGGGCCGCCCCCCCAACAAAACACACACATACACACACCGAAAAAATGGGATTATCAACGACAACCAGCACTGTTTTAGGGGTGGAAAATCTTTTCCAAAAACCCACTGGGTTCTAAGCAGAGAGACAGCAGTAAAACAAGAAAAAAGTAGGGTGGGTAGAGCTTTTTTTTGGACGCAAGAGATTATGCATAAGCTGGAGGACCCGGGGGTATAACAGGAAAGGCACGCAATAGATCGCGAATACCTGTCGGGGAATCAAGTCACGGCTGACGATTTCAAGTGGGGGCCGTGACGAGCGGGATTCCACGGAGTCAGTCCTAGGACCGTGCTGTTTCTGATATATGTGAACGACGTAAAGTACTGGCCGATGGAGTTTTATGTTGGTTCTGTACGAGAGACGTTTTATATAATTTTGCCTGTTTACGGTGTTAAGCATATATATATTTCCTGTTGATTGAAGTTGAAAATATATATATATATATATATATATATATATATATATATATATATATATATATATATATATATATATATATATATATATATATAATAAAATTATAAAAATAATAATATTTTATAAAACAAAAATTGAAAAAAATGTTCGTTTTCGTGATTTCCCCATATTATAAACTTCACAAACAGGAAGGCAGAATCAATTTATATAAAGCCAAAATAAATATTCATATTATTCTCAAAACTGCTTTTTTTTTAAACATGATTCTATTATATTCCTGTCAACCATGGACTTGCTTGATACAAACTTTCTCAGCATTTTGAAAATGAATTGGATGGTTAAAATCTCTCACATGAATAAATAAAGCATTGAATCTTGTCCAGGTCTAATAAAACATTTATGTTGTTTTAATCTTAGTTCAAGACTTTTACCAGTTTGACCATAATAACTTTATCATATTTTACAAAGAATCTTATAGACATCCGTCAGCATTTTTGGGGGGAATTTTTTATCAAAAGTTATTTTACTGAATCAAGATTTTTAAATACAACTTTGATATTAAAAGTCTTAAGAGAAGAGAAGTCATATCAATAGCTTTCATGGATTTGTTAGGTTTTGTTAGATTAGGTTAGGTTAGGCTAGGTAAGGTTAAGTTAGTTTAGGTTAGGTTAGGGTAAAGATGGGTTAGGTTTGGTTATGTTATGTTAGGTTAGGGTAGGTGTTGTTAGGTTAAGTTTGGTTTCGCTAGGTTAGGTTAGATAAGGTTAGGTTTGGTTTGGTTGATTAGGTAAAGTTAGGTTAGGTTAGATTAGGTTAGGGTCGGTAAGGTTGAGTTGGGTTAAGTTAGGTTTGGTTGGTTAAGGTAGGTTTCGTTAGGTTTTTGATTAGGTTAAGTTAGGTTAGGTTAGGTTAGATTTAGTTGGTTAGATTCTCCTCTTTTAATAAAAATAAATAACTGTACACACAGAGCCAATAAAGGAAATGTTTCATAGAGGCGATAAATAAATGACAGTAAACTGATAGCTTGGACTCGCTGTGTACTCTACAAGTTGATAGCTCGGACTCCCTGTCGTGTGCTCTACAAGCTGATAGCTTGGACTCGCTGTGTGCACTCTACAAGCTGATAGCTCGGACTCCCTGTGTACTCTACAAAGCTGATAGCTTAGGACTCCCTGTGTGTACTCTACAAGCTGATAGCTTGGACTCCCTGTGTGTACTCTACAGAGAAGCTGATAGCTTGGACTCCCCTGTGTGTACTCTACAAGCTGATAGCTTGGACTCCTGTGTGTACTCTACGAGATGATGGCTTGGACTCCTGTGTACTCTACAGAAGCTGATAGCTTATGGACTCCCTGTGTGTACTCTACAAGCTGGTAGCTTGGACTCACTGAAGTGTTCTCTACAACAAACAGTCCGATTATTCCTCCACAGCAAAATTATATTTAAAAATACACATGCACCATTTGTTGTGCAGTCCACTGAAAATATGAAGACATTTTCTGTACATCACATCAGATTTTATTGTAAATGTATTTTCATTTGTAAACAAGAGGCTTTTACCGTAATGCTTCCATAAACTCCTATATACAACTTAAGTGAGAGACCAGATAACAAATCACGAACAAATGTATGAAAGTCAGATACATTAACATGTGTGAAGATCTGGATAGTATCAGCAAAGAGCGTAAATATTCTAAAGATGTCCTTCGTAAGTCTTGGCTCGCTGGTCTCGTTGCAATATTCAGCGAGCGGTGTGGTCTCGTTGCAAGCATTCAACGAGCGGTGTGGTCTCGTTGCAACGTTCAGCGAGTGGTGTGGTCTCGTTGCAACATTCAACGAGCGGTGTGGTCTCGTTGCAACATTCAACGAGCGGTGTGTCTCGTTGCAACATTCAACGAGCGGTGTGGTCTCCTTGCAACATTCAGCGAGCAGTGTGGTCTCCTTGCAACATTCAGCGAGCGGTGTGTTCCCACTGGTGCAACTTTTTGATGTAATCTTGCGTCGCTCATGCCAGACTTCTCGTCAGAAAATAAGGCAAATGTGAGTGGAGGAAATGCAGTTTGAGTGGCATTTTGCAGCCTATTGGTTGGTAAATTTTGCTGTATTTTGTCTACCAGTGTTGTGTATATTGTATACCAGTGTTCTGTATCTTGTCTACCAGTGTTCTGTATCGATTGCCTCAGTTCATGGGGTGAAAAATCGTATATGTTCTCGAAGGAATACCAACATGGTAACACCTTGGTATTCATTACCATCTGCCTTGAGCTGATGTATTTGTGAGCAGACAAATACGCTTCTGTTCTTAAATCTTGGGCTCGTTTAGTTTACAAATTTTCCTAACAGCTATTTGAAATCTGGATGATCCTTGTCTATTGCCTTAACTCCAGGTAAGGCACTAGACAAGGATCATCCAGATTTCAAATAACTGTTATTAAAATTTGTAAACTACACGAGCCCAAGATTTAAGAACAGAAGCGTATTTCTCAGCTAGTCAAACCAGTTGGCTGACGAGACTAATCTATAATCTACCTTGTCCATAATTACTATCGCATTTGCTTTGTTATACCATGTGTTAAATTATACCATGAATTAAGGGAAGATCCTGGACTTCACCTTACGGAATAGACAAAGCAAATACGATAGTAATTATGGACAAGGTGGATTATAGTGGAAACCATTATACAAGACACTCCATCATGATTGCAAAGGACAGAGCAAAACTATAATGTTGAAAAGCCCAAATTACGCATTTTGCAACCGTGCACACAATGGGTCTGGTATACATTCTTTACTATCAAAATGAATTAATTGGTTGGACAATTTTTTTAGTTTATTCATATGGTTCATTCCAAAGAATCCCAAAGCTTGCCTGTTAAATTTATGTTAGTTAAATTTTTCAATTAGTAGACGTCTTTTTCCCTTCTCCATATGAAAAATTTTTTTATTTAAAAAAAAGGGTGAAATTATAGTTTAATTAATTTTTCTCTTTTTAAAAATTTTTTTAAATAAATTTAAAAAACCAATAAATTTAAATTTCAATTAATTTTTCCTTTTTTCCCCAAATATTTTATATTTCATTAAAAATTATTTCCAAATTTAATTTAAATCAAATTTTATTTTTTCCCCCAATATAAAATTTTAAAAAACCGTAATAAAGGTGAAAGACTTGTTAAAAGGCAACAATTGCGCAAGAATTATGGGGAAGTTTTGGGCCCCCAAACTGTTTCAACTTCAAGGGTTAAAAAGTTGGGTTTTAAAATAATGAGGTTAAAACACTAGTGGTTTAAAATTTTGAATAGAGAATTGTAGAAAAAGGATTGTGTTTTTTCCCTGGAACAATAAATTTAGTGAGGGAAAAGGGGTAAACAAAACTTGGGTGTAATAACAATTTGGTTCAATTTTTTAAGGTTGAATTAAAAAAGGTTTTTCCACTTTAATGATCTAAACTAGCAGATTTTGTAGGTAATTACTGGTTTTTGAGGACCTTCAAAAAATTCAGAGTTTAATTTTTTTGTTTTTGTGAAAGAAGAGTTGTTAAATTTATTCGGTGATTAGTTCCCCCAACTGTCCCCCTTGAACTGGAGTGTGGGGTTTCGGTTTGGGTGCCGGCGTTTTCAGGTTTGTTCGATGCCAATTTAAGGGCCCCCCCAAGCTGCCGTTTCTTCTTCCCTAAGCATTGGCAGCCTTCCACCGTGGTTTTAGGCCTCTTCTGGTTCTGGTTGGATCTGTCCGGGTTTACACTTATTAATTTTACTGACTAGTGTACTTGCAAATAATAGGGTTGGAAAGGGAAAATTCTTTAAAATTTAATTTGTTTGTAATATTGACCGGCGGAAATTATCGACAGGTCTCGCCATTTCATTGAAGGAAAAGGAAAACATTTGGGTTATGGCATTCTTAAGACCAGGCTACAAATTCTTAGCAGTCTTAGAAAAACATTCATTAAGCCCGGTCTTAGGATTTTTACGAATTAAAGGCCCTTATTATGAAAGGGTTTAAAGCCTTAATCGAGGTTACACCTTTTAGACAGGGCTAAGGATTTTTGGGCCTCTCCCGGCATTATTACGCCAGGTTCAACCTTAACGCCGGCTACAGGCCATTTAAACGTTTGGGGTTACAGGATCTACGAAGGGCACAGGCACCTTGAAGGTCTTTGGCCAATTTTCAGCCCCAGGGTTTTTTACAAGGTCTAAAAAGCATGACCGTCTCCAGGCCATTTTTGGACCGTTTTAAAGACATTCGAAGGTTCCCCAGGATTCAATAGGGCCAAATCTCCGGAAAAGAATTAGGTCTCTTGCCTTTTGTTAGACCAGGTTAAAGGCCTTTATTAAGAAGGTCTCAAGGCATTCTACGCTTCAGGTTTTCAGGATTCAGACCGGTTAAGGGCCAATTTTAAGAAGGGCTACGGTTCCAAGAAGGTTCAGGCATTTACGCAGGTCTCACGGCCATTCATTACGACCGGTCTTACATTATTGAAGGTCTAGGCATTTATTAGAAGGGCTCGGGGGATTCATTCGAGGTTCCGGGATTCAGTACGAATCTCACGGCTTCATTTTGCCGGTTTTAAGGAAAACTTTTGAAAGGGTTTTCCCCTTTTGAAGGGGCTAAGGATTTTCACCATCCAAGGCCATTTTGGGTTCACAGGGATTATTACGACTCCCCCTCTGGGCCTTTTACGAATTTTGGGCCCTTAGACAGGTCTCAGGGCCCTTATTACGCCGGGGTTAGGTTCATTTAAAAGGTAAAGCCCGTTAAACCCTTCGAATTTGTCACTGTTTCGTTTTTGGATATTATGTGTTTGATATTGTATTTGTTCATTTTGTCGTACGCTTACCAACTGAGTCATAAGACTATTAGTTGTATTTTTAAAATTCTCTTCCACCCCACACTAATTCAATACTAAGTTCCATTATTTAAACTTACTGTTAAAATTTTCAAAATCCACTTGTTCAAAAGGGACCCCTGCATATCATACAATTTCCAACCCCCCCGTTAAAACCCCCACCCCCATCATATGGCAATACAAAAGGGGGCCCCAATTAAAACCCCATACTAACACCCTTTTTCCCCCCACCCTTTTAAACCACTAAACCAACCCCAAATCAAACCCCCTTCCCCCCAATTTTAACCATAAACCCCTTTATTCCAAAATTCCCCCATGTAACCCCCCACTGCAACCACACATACCCAAAGGGTCCCCCACCCCTGCCCCCATGCAACCACCCTTAACCACCCTAACTGAAAACTTCCCAACCCCTCCCACCACCTACTTTTCATACTACCCCCCTAATAACCCCAAAAATGTCCCAACTACAGCCACCATTACCCCACCATACCACTAAAACCAGTCACAAACTAAACCCCATACTCTACCACAACTATCAAACCCCAATTTCAAATTTACACCCTACAAAAATATACCCCACACTTTCCACTACAAACCATACTACACCATATATCCACCAACTGTCACAACTAACCCTATCTTCCCCTTGCCCCCAAATGTACCACAACTACAAACCTTTACTATTTCATCATTCCCTTCACCCCCAAAACCAAAAAAACCTATCTTAAATTCCCCTGTCAACCACTACAACAATATTCTACCACCACTACCACTTCACAACATTCACCCCGCAACCCCCATCCATCCCCAATCCCTATAAACACCATCACTGCCACCCTCATACCCCATTTCCATGTCACCACCCCACAACCATCTCCACAACTCCATATAAACACACAAACCAACCGCACAAAACCACATAACCACCCCCAAAACGATAAACCCCCACCCCCCACACCCCCAACCCCCACACCACAACTTCAGAAACAAAGACCACAAATAACCAACCTTCTCGGCAATTTCCTGGTGATTCTTAACCTCTTCTGTTTCAAAATTAAACTCCTTTTCCCAAATCCGAGAACTACAGAGCCTAACCTGAAACTACCCATGTCCAATTCTGAGTTTGCAAATTGGGGAAATTTCTAGGTTTAATCACAGCATTTTATATCGGAACCTTTTTTAAATCCAAGTATTTGCCTTTTTTCAAATTCTCTGGAATACAAACCCGTTTATTATTTCCATAACTCTCCTGTAATAAAATTTTTTTGTTCTAGTGTAAATCAGGACGTAACACCTGCGGATTTTTTCATATTCTGTTTGTGGGCTCGTTGAGGATTGCCCTCCTTCCTCCCCCTGGAGGAGGATGATAGGAGTGGAGGGGGCTGTGGTAGGGGGTGGGGAGGAGGGGTTGGTGGAGGGGGAAAGGGCAGTGGGAGGGTTGAAGCATGACATGCCCCTTTCCCCCCCCCACCCTCCTTGTCCCGGGGTTTTAAAGTGGCTTGTTCTTTTTCCCTTTTTCTGATTGCTTTGCTCCCCCCTCTCTTTATTCCCTTCCCTTTTCTATCCCCCGAAAAACCCCACACACACACACACACCCCCAAAACACACCACCAAAGTGCACAGACTGTACAATGTTCAGGTGGTAGGAAAACCGTAAAAGTCAAAAATGCCTGGTCGACATATTCTTTTATTCCCATTTTCCTTTTTTTTACTAGTTAAAATTATCGTAACCTGGTATTTTTTGTTATGCAAAAATGGTAAACATAGGGGCTGCTATTTTAAAAAAATCCACGGGGGCCAAAACTGTTCCCCCCCTCACACTATCACAGTGGGCACAAAGCTGTGTTCCCCTCTCCACTATCACCAGTGGGGCAAAACTGTGTTCCCCCCCTCACCTATCCCTAGTGGGCAAAATTGTTCCCCTCTCAACCCTTCCTGTTTCAAACTTGTTCCCCCCTCACACTTCACACAGTGGGCACAAAACTGTGTTCCCCCTTACCTATCCCCAGGTTTTAAAAAAATTTTGTTCCTCTCACTTTATCACCGGGGGCTAATATTTTGTATTGGGGTTGTGTCAGCCCGACTGGGCGCTTCAGTAGGGCATGGTGGGCGACTTCAGTAGTGTAGCCCGATTTGGGGACCAGGTCAGCCGACTGGGCGACTTCAAATGTCAGCCTGGCTGGGCGCTTGTAGTGTCAGCCTGATCTGGGAGACTTGAAGTGTCAGCCTGAGCTGGGCGCTTGTGTGTCAGCCCGACTGGGGGCTTCAGAAATGTCAGCCCGACTGGGGGTTCAGGTGGCCCGGCTGGGCGACTTCATAGTGTCAGCGGCAACTCAGAGTGCAGCCAGCTGGGAAATTCATGTGTCGGGCTGGGGACTTCAGTAGTGTCACCTTTAGCTGGGAACTTCATAGTGTCAACCTGAGCTGGGAGCTTCATTGTGTCGCCGCTGGGGACTTCAGTAGTTCACTGGCTGGGAGACTTCATTTGTGTCACCTGAACTGGGAGACTTCATAGTTCACCCGACTGGGAGACTCCCCGGGACACCTGAGCGGGGACCCATATGTCGCCTGACTGGGAGACTTCAGTAGTTCACCCGAGCTGGGAACTTCATGTGCAGCCTGAGCGGGGACTTCAGAGTGTCAGCCTGAGTGGGAGACTTTGTAGTGTCAGCCGGCTGGGGGACCCATAGTGTCAGCCGAGCGGAAACTTCAGTAGTGTCGCGAGCTGGGGGACTTCAGTAGTGTTACCGGCTGGGGGACTTTGTTATCAGCCAGGCTGGAAACTTCTGTGTCAGCCCCAGCTGGGAGACTTCAGTAGGTACCTGAGCTGGAGACTTCGTAGGTCAGCCGAGCTGGGAGACTCCCCTGGGGCAGCCTGACTGGGAGACTTCAGTAGGTCGCCTGAGCTGGGGGACTTAGTAGGTCAGCCTGAGCTGGGAGACTTTCCCTGGCAGCCGAGCTGGGAGACTTAGTAGGTCAGCCTGAGCTGGGAGACTTCATTTGTGTCAGCCGGCTGGGAGTCAGTATTTAGCCAGAGCTGGGGGAAATTAGTAGGTCAGCCTGAGCTGGGAGACTTCATAGTGTCAGCAGAGTGGGACTTTAGTAGTGTCAGCCAGAGCTGGGAGACTTCAGTAGTGTCAGCCTGAGCTGGGAGACTTCATTTTGGGACCCGGTGGGGACTTCAGTAGTTCAGCCGAGCTGGGAGACTTCAGTAGTGTCAGCCTGAGCTGGGAGACTTTTAGTGTCGCAGGTGGGGACTTGATGTCAGCAAAAGGGGGAAATTAAAGGGGTCATTGCGGGGGTTTCAAAATTCAGCTGAGTGGGGACTTCAGTAGTGTCGTGAGCGGGGGGCTTTAATGTGTGGGTGGGAACTTCTATGTACCCAATGGGGGAAATTCATAGTTCGTAGCTGGGGGAAATTAAATTTCCCCCACCTGGGAACTTCATGTTCAGTGAGCTGAGACTTTAGTATGTCAGCCTGAGCTGAGACTTTATATGTCACCTATGAGACTTCAGTAGTGTCAGTGAGTAGTAGACTTCAGTAGTGTCAGCCTGAGCTAGTAGACTTTAGTAGTGTCAGCCTGAGCTATAGACTTCAGTAGGTCAGCCCGGTATAGACTTAGTAGGTCAGCCTGAGCTAGTAGACTTCAGTAGTGTCAGCCTGGCTAGTAACTTCAGTAGTGTCAGCCTGGCTAGTAACTTAGGGTCAGCCTGAGCTAGTAGACTTGAGGTCAGCCTGAGCTAGTAGACTTCAGTAGGCGCCCGGCTAGTAACTTCAGTAGGGCAGCCTGAGCTAGTAGACTTAGTAGTGCAGCCTGACTAGTAGACTTCAGTAGGGCAGCCTGAGCTAGTAGACTTCAGTAGGTCAGCCTGGCTAGTAGACTTCAGTAGTGTCAGCCCGGTATAGCTTCAGTAGTGTCAGCCCGAGCTAGTAACTTGTAGGTTTAGCCCGGCTAGTAGACTTAGTAGTGTCAGCCTGAGCTAGTAGACTTAGTAGTGTCAGCCTGAGCTAGAACTTAGTATGTCAGCCTGAGTGTAACTTAAAATAGTGTCAGCCCGGTAGTAGACTTAGTAGTGTCGCCTGAGCTAGTAGACTTAATAGTGCAGCCTGAGCGTAGACTTCAGTAGTGTCAGCCTGAGTAGTAGACTTAGTAGTGTCAGCCTGAGCTAGTAGACTTAAATAGGGCAGCCTGAGCTAGTAGACTTCCCGTAGGTCAGCCCGAGCTAGTAACTTCAGTAGTGTTTTGCCCACAGGCTTGAGTGGGGCTTAGTTAGTGTCAGCCTGAGCTAGTAGACTTCAGTAAATCAGCCCGAGCTGAACTTCAGTAGTGTAGCCTGAGCTAGTAGACTTAGTAGTGTAGCCTGAGCTGTGACTTCAGTAGGGAAAGGGGTTGTAACTTTTTTAAAAGTTCATAGCTAGAAACCTCAAAATTTTTCCCGCCAGCAAATTAAACCCCAGAAGCAATTAAAACCAGCAACAAGTTAACACCACCAGCCCAAAATTCCCCCAGCACAGCGGTTCCCCAAACACAGCAGTTAACACCACCAGCACAGCATTAACACCACCAGCACACAGTTAACACCACCAGCACACAGTTAAACCACCAGCACAGCGTTAACACCCCGCCAGGTTAACACCACCAGCCGCGTTAACACCACCAGCCCAGTTTAAAACCACCAGCACGCAGTTAACACCACCAGCACAGCAGTTAACACCACCAGCACAGCAGTTAACACCACCAGCACAGCAGTTAACACCCCACCACAGTTAACACCACCAGCACAGCAGTTAAAACCCCCACACGCAGTTAACACCACCACACAGCAGTTAACACCACCAGCACAGCAGTTAACACCACAACAGAGTTAACACCACCAGCACGCAAATTAACACCACCACACAGCAAATTAACACCACCAGCCAGCAGTTAACACCACCCGGCAGTTAACACCACCAGCACGCAGTTTAAAACCACCAGCACAGCAGTTAACACCACCAGCCCAAAAAGTTAACACCACCAGCACAGCAGTTAACACCACCACACAGCAGTTAACACCACCACACAGCAAATTAACACCCAGCACAGCAAATTAACACCACCCGCCAGAGAACACCACCCGCACAGCAAATTAACACCACCACACAGCAGGTTAACACCACCAGCGGAGTTAACACCCCAGACACAGGTTAACACCAAGCACAGAATTAACACCACCAGCACAGCAAATTAACACCACCACACAGCAGAGTTAACACCACCACACACAGAGTTAACACCACCGCCAGCAAATTAACAACCAGCACGCAAAATTAACAACCACACAGCAGAGAAAAACCACCACACAGCAGGTTAACACCACCAGCACAGCAAATTAACACCACCAGCACAGCAGTTAACCCAAACCCCCAGAGTTAACACCACCAGCACAGCAGAAACACCACCAGCACAGCAGAACACCACCAGCCAGCAGAAAACCACCAGCACAGCAGTTAACACCACCAGCACAGCAGTTAACACCACCACACGCAGTTAACACCACCACACAGCAGTTAACACCCCCAGCCGCGTTAACACCACCAGCAAGCATTAACACCACCACCGGAGTTAACACCCCCAGCCCGAGTTAACACCACCAGCACAGCAGTTAACACCACCAGCACAGCAGTTAAAACCACCAGCACAGCAGTTAACACCACCAGCCCGCGGAAAACCACCCGCACAGCGTTAACACCACCACACAGCGGAAAACCACCGCCCGCAGTTAACACCACCACACAGCAAATTAACACCCCAAAACGGAAATTAACACCACCAGCACAGCAAGTTAACACCACACACAGCAGAGTTAACACCACCAGCCCCAGAGTTAACACCACCAGCACAGCAAAAGAAAACCACCCGCACACAGAGTTAACACCACCAGCACAGCAGAGTTAACACCACCACACAGCAGAGTTAACACCACCAGCACACAGAGAAAACCACCAACGCAGAGTTAAACCACCAGCACACAAAAGTTAACACCACCCAGCACAGCAGAGAACACCACCACACAAAGTTAACACCACCAGCACAGCAGAGAAAACCACCCCGCACACAGTTAACAACCACACAGCAGGTTAACACCACCAGCACAGCAGGTTACACCACCACCACAGCAGAGTTCCCAACACAGCAAATTAACACCCCAGCACAGCAGTTAACACCACCAGCACAGCAGAGTATACCACCCCCAGCAGGTTAAACCCCAGCACAGCGAGTTAACACCACCAACACAGTTCACCACCAGCACAGGGAAAATTTTCACCCCCACCAGCAGTTAACACCACCAGACAGCAGAGTTAACACCACCAGCACAGAGTTAACACCACCAGCACGCAAAATTCCCACCAGCACAGGTTTCCCACCAACGCAGAGTTCACCACCAACCAAAAAAAAAACCACCAGCACAGCAAATTAACACCACCAGCACAGCAGAGTTAACACCACCAGCCCGCAGAGAACCCCCACCAAAACCCCCGGCAAGTTAACACCCCAGCACAGCGGGTTTAAAACCACCACACAGCGAAACCCCCACCACACAGCAGGAACACCACCAGCCAAAAAGGGTTTAAAACCACCAGCAAGCAAATTAACACCACCACAACAGGAAAAAAAGGAATTCCCCCCCCGAAGGTTAACAACCAGGGCCCGGGGGAAAAAAGGAGATTAAAAAGGAACGTTACAAGGACGTTAAAAATTTTTAAAAATTGAATCCCATAATTTAAAAAATCAGGGTTAAAAGGGGGTTTTTGGGTATTAAAAAGCTTTAAAAGGTTTTTTAAAAAACCCTTTTTTAATTAAATTTAACCCCTTTTAATCTAAATATTTGGGGAAATTAAATAGTTCTTTTTAGGGAGTTAAAAGGTTTTTTCCAACCCCCCCTTTAAAATGGTGCTGGGGGAATTT
>WNWK01040785.1:0-16797 GCA_009830355.1 Cherax destructor
GAGGCTACTAAGGAGCTAGATACCTCAAAGGGAGGGGGCCCGGGACAAATTTTCCAGGGGTCCTGAGAGGGGGGAGCAGAGGAGCTATGTGTACCCCTAACAACAATCTTCAACACGTCTATCGAAACAGGGCAATTTACCAGAGGTATGGAAGACAGCAAATGAATTAAAATTTTTTAAAAAAAGGAGACAAAAAACGTGGCACTAAACTCAGACCAGTGTCACTGACATGTATAGTATGCAAGGTCATGGAAAGGTTATCAGGAGAAGAGTGGTGGAGCACCTAGAAAGGAATGAGCTTATCAACGACCAGCAGGTTTCCAGGGACGGGAAATCCTGTGTCACAAACCTATGGAGTTCTTGACAGGGTGACAGCAGTAAGACAAGAGAGAGAGAGGGGGGTAGATTGCATATTCTTGGACTGTAAGAAGGCGTTTGACACAGTCCCAAAAAAATTAGGCAGAAGCGGAGGACCAGGCAGGGATAACGGGGAAGGCCCCACAAGGATCGGGGGGAATACCTGTTCAGGAAGACAGCAGCAGTCATGGTCCGTGGCGAGGTGTCAGGGGGCCGGTGAAGAGTGGGGTTCCACAGGGGCGTCCTAGGACCGGGGCCGGTGTTTGTGAACGACATGACGGAAGGAATAGACTCGAAGTGTCCCTGTTTGCAGATGATGGGGGAAGTTGATGAGAAGAATTAACGGAAGGGACCAGGCAGAACTACAAAGGGGATCTGGATAGGCTACAACCCCGGTCCAGCAATTGGCCCCGGAGTTCAACCCAACCAAGTGCAAAGTCATGAAGTGGGGGAAGGGGCAAAGAAGACCGCAGACGGAGTAAAAATCTGGGGGCCAGAGACCAAACTTCAATCAAGGAAAAAGATCTTGGGGAAAAGATCACCAGGCACATCCCTGAGGCTCACATCAACCAAATAACTGCTGCAGCATCGGGCCCCCTAGAAACCTAAGAACAAATTCCGACATCTTAAAAAAAAGAATCGTTCGGGACCCTGTACACTGTTAGTTAGGATACTGGAGTATGCAGCACCAGTTTGGAACCCACATTTATCCAAGCACGTAAAGAAACTAAAAGGAAAGGTTTGCAACAAGACTAGTCCCGGAGCTAAGGAATGTCCTACGGGAAGGTTAAGGGAAACGACCTGACGACACTGGAGGACAGGAGATGGGGGGGACATGATAACGACATATAAAAAAACAGAGGAATTGACAAGGTTGACAGAGAAAAGAATGTTCCAAAGATGGGACACAGCAACAAGGGGACACAGTTGGAAGTTGAAGACTCAGATGAATCACAGGGATGTTAGGAAGTATTTCTTCAGTCACAGAGTAGTCGGGAAGTGGAATAGCTTGGGAAGCGATGTGGGGGGAGGCAGGTTCCATACACAGCTTTAAGAAAGGATGATAAAGCTCATGGCGCATGGAAGTGACCCAGTAGCGGCCAGTGAAGAGGCGGGCCAGGAGCATGTCTCGACCTCTGCAACCACAACAAATGAGTACAACTAGGTGAGTACACCCCGCACATGCACACGTTCCACACACGCACATGCACACGTTCCAAATTTGCTTGAGTTCTATGATATGGTAACTAATGTCAGGCGGAAGGGAGAGAAGGTGGGCGACTTATATTTTTTGGTTGCATGACCGACACATAAGCGGGGAGGATTCCAGGAATTACAGGGAAAACACTACAGTGGAGCAAGGAATTACTTAATGAGAAGGAGGTAACGAGTTACTATAAAGGGAAATGTTGGAATGGGCGGTGGGATTCCACAAGGGTACACTGTCATGGTAATCGCCAAAAGGGTCCCTGTTTGTGAAACTAAAGAGGAGAATAGAAACAGTAGAGCAAGAAAGATTACAAATGGATCTGGACAAGGTGGGAATTGGTCTGACAAGTGGCTATTGAATTTAACCCCAGCAAATGCAAATAAAAATAGTCAGGAAACAATGTACAAGAGGCTCGGGAAACGAAGGTCGCAAACATTCCTAAAGAGAAGGAGCTTAAGGGTTGATTTGACCTGAGCGTCGGTAAGATGGGAAAAGGGAAAAAGGATGGGTAAGATGGGGGAAGGAAGAAGGATGGGTAAGATGGGGAAGGAAGAAGGATGGGTAAGGATGGAAATTGTGAAATAGGTGGGGAGGGGTTAGGGGGAAAGGTAAGGGCCTATCCACTTTGGCAACATAATAAGTGTGTGTGTATGTAGAGTTATACATAAGTAAATTTTATGAGGAGGATATGCCTTCACCCCATCAGTTGCACACAGGTATACTGCTGTATCATAGCATGACACTGAGTTGCCAGAATGCATACTATTTGTAGTAATTAATTTTTTTTTTTGTGGGAAAGGCTGCTGCGACAGGTGGTAGTTGCTGGGCTTTGATGATGTTGGCTACCCCAGTTGTTCAAGCCGTTTCTGAGGTGGTGTCCTAAAATAGGATGTTCGTAGGTGTTACAATGTTAGTTGTAAGATGTAGTTTGGAAAGGTAGGTCACCCATAAATGGGGAGTTAATCTATGATGTTGAACATAGACTGTGTCTGGTGGATCCCTCTTCTGGTTCGACGGGGTCACCAGGATTTTGGCCGGGGTAGTTGTCATTGTGAAAGTAGCGCCTAACTCTTTGCTGCAGAGTCATTCTTTGGGTTCGGTGGGGGGGTTGATGACATATTTTGTGTTTACTGGTTGGGGGTTCCTATCAGGTACATATAGTTCCATCGTATAGCTGTTCTTTTCCTTTTGTTTATCTATCCTTACATTAATTGCAGCGATTTCTTGTTGTACATAAAAGGGCTTCACTTCTGATTCTGTCCCTTAATCTGGTCCCAGTGATAAACCCAGGCTTTGTTCTGGACTCGTTAAAATCCAGCATGTTGGTTTTAGTTGTTAGTGATAGTGGTACCCCAAGGGTATTCCAACAGAGGTCTGATCATCATTTTAGAGGTGTTTCTTGATGTGGGGTGCTTTTTGAATCTGAATAGTTGGCTGAGGCGGCTTTAGCTAGGTTCACTTTTAGAGATGTGAGAAGTGGAGTTAAGTAATCTGTCGATCTCATATCCCAGGATTTTGTTTGGGTTTCTGATATCGACCTGTGTTCCCTCTTATGGAGATACCTACTTTGTCTTCTATGGTTGATGGGAGACAGCCAATGGTGCTAATGAGGACTTTTCTGGGTTAGTTGTGATTCTCCACTTTTCTCCCAGTTAGCTGTTCTTCGTAATTCCTCATTCATTTTCGCTATTACTCTCCTATATTTTGTTGCACCTGTTATGGGGCGGATGACACTCATGAATCACGTCGTCTGCAAATTGGGTGATGATGGTGTCATTATGTTCTGTTGGGAGGTCATTCACATTAACCCAAAACGCCGCAGCAACTCATGACTGTCAAATTTAAGGACATCTTTCAGGAACATCAACAAGGAGGCATTCACGACCTTACACAGGGCATATGTCAGGCCCATCTTGGAGCATGCAGAGCCAGTATGGAACCTACATCTGATGCACTGACATGATTACAACATACAAAATAGTGGGAGGAATTGACAAAGGTAAACAGGGAGAGTGTTTGCGAGGTGGATCCAGGTACTTGAGGTCGCAACTGAAAGTTAAAAGCACAGAATCACATGGATGTTAGGAAATATTTCTTTAGCTTTAGAATAGTCAGGAAGTGGAACGACAGGGTACGACAGGGCTTATGCAGTCAGGAGAAAGTGAAACCAGTACCGGATAGGTGAAAGTCGGGGACAAAGTTGAGGCTCGATACCTGCAACCACAAATAAGTACAACACACACACACATTATTTCCTGCAACCAGCCATCACAACACTTCAACCCTGACCCCTTCCCACTACCAACAACTCTCCCATTCCTCACAATCTGATGTCCCTAGTCCTCCTCTGTGAGCTCATTCCACCTACCTATATCCGACAGTCACACCTCACACCAGTCCAAGAACACTGCACAACCAAACTGACAAAGCTTCTACCCTAACGCCTCAAAACCTCCCTCACCAAGGACCCACCCACACCATCAGCACTTCCTCTCACCAAGGACCCACCCACACCATCAGCACTTCCTCTCACCAAGGACCCACCCACACCATCAGCACTTCCTCTCACCAAGGACCCACCCACACCATCAGCACTTCCTCTCACCAAGGACCCACCCACACCATCAGCACTTCCTCTCACCAAGGACCCACCCACACCATCAGCACTTCCTCTCACCAAGGACCCACCCACACCATCAGCACTTCCTCCTCACCAAGGACCCACCCACACCATCAGCACTTCCTCTCACCAAGGACACACCCACACCATCAGCACTTCCTCTCACCAAGGACCCACCCACACAATCAGCACTTCCTCTCACCAAGGACCCACCCACACAATCAGCACTTCCTCTCACCAAGGACCCACCCACACAATCAGCACTTCCTCTCACCAAGGACCCACCCACACCATCAGCACTTCCTCTCACCAAGGACCCACGTACATAATCAGCACTTCCTCTCACCAAGGACCCACCCACACCATCAGCACTTCCTCTCACCAAGGACCCACCCACACAATCAGCACTTCCTCTCACCAAGGACCCACCCACACAATCAGCACTTCCTCTCACCAAGGACCCACCCACACCATCAGCACTTCCTCTCACCAAGGACCCACCCACACAATCAGCACTTCCTCTCACCAAGGACCCACCCACACCATCAGCACTTCCTCTCACCAAGGACCCACCCACACAATCAGCACTTCCTCTCACCAAGGACCCACCCACACAATCAGCACTTCCTCTACCAAGGACCCACCCACACCATCAGCACTTCCTCTCACCAAGGACCCACCCACACAATCAGCACTTCCTCTCACCAAGGACTCACCCACACTATCAGCACTTCCTCTCACCAAGGACCCACCCACACAATCAGCACTTCCTCTCACCAAGGACCCACCCACACAATCAGCACTTCCTCTCACCAAGGACCCACCCACACCATCAGCACTTCCTCTCACCAAGGACCCACCCACACAATCAGCACTTCCTCTCACCAAGGACCCACCCACACCATCAGCACTTCCTCTCACCAAGGACCCACCCACACAATCAGCACTTCCTCTCACCAAGGACCCGCCCACACCATCAGCACTTCCTCTCACCAAGGACCCACCCACACAATCAGCACTTCCTCTCACCAATGACCCACCCACAAAATCAGCACTTCCTCTCACCAAGGACCCACCCACACAATCAGCACTTCCTCTCACCAAGGACCCACCCACACCATCAGCACTTCCTCTCACCAAGGACCCATCCACACAATCAGCACTTCCTCTCACCAAGGACCCACCCACACAATCAGCACTTCCTCTCACCAAGGACCCACCCACCTCGCCCACACCTACACTCTCCCCCACAAAGAACCCACCCATGTTATCTACAATCACTGCTACTAAGAAAGTTTAGAGATACCTCTCTCTCATCCAGGCAAGGATGACAGTTGTTCAGCGAAGACAAACAAACTCTAGGATGCTTCCTCATCTCCCTGCCTCTTCCCCACCTTGGCGTCGTCTCTCCTCGCTCCTCCCTCAGCAATCATCAGTTTCAATGAAGACAAGACACAGAAGCAAGCTTTTATTTACCAACGCCTCACTGTTTAGAGCCTAATCAAGGAATTGATAAAAATCCATATAAAAGTTTGTTCTGCACCTGTGTTTTTTTTACACTGTTGGCAGTAATCGTTTGTAGACAAGGACTAGAGTAATCGAAACGAGATGAAAACAAAACAATATGGTAAACAAGCGCATAAAGAATTGCAAACTGGGTGAATGAGATGTAAGCGTAATTATCAGAAGTCTTCGTAGATGCCATATTGGAGGCCACACTAAAGGGAAGATTAACATTTGCGATAATCACTGAGATATGTCACACAAGGAAGAAGGGAAGGTAGATAGGTGTGTCACCAATGATTATAAATACTGTGCAGATTTGGGAAGAAGACCCACATCTGTAATGTAGAGATTAGAAATTACTCAACAAGGAAAAAGAAAACAAGAGGATCTCAGCAGATATCATCATCATCATCATCATCATCATCATCATCATCAGCATCATCAGTCATCATCATCATCATCATCATCATCATCAGTCATCATCAACATTCATCAATCATCATCATCATCAGCATCGCATGCATCATCATCATCATCATCATCATCATCACATCATCATCACATCATCATCATCAGCATCATCATCATCATCATCATCATCATCATCATCATCAGCATCAGCATCATCAGCATCACAGCATCATCACATCATCATCATCATCAGCATCATCATGCATCATCAGCATCATCATGCATCAGCATCATCATCATCATCAGTCATCATCATCATCATCATCATCAGCATCATCAGCATCATCATCATCATCATCATCATCATCACAGCATCAGCATCATCAGCATCATCACACATCATCATCATCAGCATCATCAGCATCATCATCAGCAGCAGCAGAGCAGCAGCAGCAGTAGCAGCACATTACAGCAGCAGTGCAGCAGCAGTAGCAGCAGCAGCAGCAGTAGCAAGCAGCAGGAGCAGCAGAGTAGCAAGCAGTAGCAGCAGCAGCAGCAGTAGCAGCAGAGCAGTACAGCAGCAGCGTGGCAGTAGCAGCAGCAGCAGTAGCAGCAGAGAGCAGCAGCAGCAACAGTAGCGGCAGCAGGCAGCAAATGGGCAGAGCAGCAGCAGCAGCAGCAGCAGAGCAGCAGTAGCAACAGCAGCAGTAGCAGCAGCAGCAGCAGTAAGCAGCAGCAGAGCAGCAGTAGCAGCAGCAGACAGCAGCAGCAGCAGCAAGTAGCAGCAGCAGTAGCAGCAGCAGCAGCAGCAGTAGCACAGCAGTAGCAGCAGCAGAGCAGAGTAGCAGCAGAGCAGCAGTAGCAGCAGCAGCGGTAGCAGCAGCAGTAGCAGCAGACAGCAGCAGTAGCAGCAGTAGCACAGCAGCAGCAGTAGCAGCAGTAGCAGCAGCAGTAGCAGCAGCAGTAACGGCAGCAGCAGCAGCAACAGTAGCGGCAGCAGCAGCAGCAACAGTAGCGGCAGCAGCAGCAGCAGCAGTAGCAGCAGTAGCAGCAGCAGCAGCAGTAGCAGCAGTAGCAGCAGCAGCAGCAGCAGTAGCAGCAGTAGCAACAGCAGCAGCAGTAGCAGCAGTAGCAGCAGCAGCAGCATCAGTAGCAGCAGCAGCAGTAGCAGCATCAGTAGCAGCAGTAGCAGCAGTAGCAGCAGCAGTAGCAGCAGCAGTAGCAGCAGCAGCAGCAACAGCAGCAGTAACAGCAGCAGTAGCAATAGCAGCAGCAGTAGCAGTAGCAGCAGCAGTAGCAACAGCAGCAGCAGCAGTAGCAGCAGCAGCAGTAGCAGCAGCAGTAGCAGCAGCAGTAGCAACAGCAGCAGCAGTAGCAGCAGTAGCAGCAGCAGCAGCATCAGTAGCAGTAGTAGCAGCAGCAGTAGCAGCAGCAGCAGCAGTAGCAGCAGCAGTAGCAGCAGCAGCAACAACAGTAGCGGCAGCAGCAGCAGCAACAGTAGCGGCAGCAGTAGCAGCAGTAGCAGGAGCAGCAGCAGTAGCAGCAGCAGCAGCAGTAGCAGCAGCAACAGTAGCGGCAGCAGTAGCAGCAGTAGCAGTAGCAGCAGCAGCAGTGCAGCAGCAGCAGCAGCAGCAGCAGCAGTAGCAGCAGCAGCAGTAGCAGCAGCAGCAGTAGCAGCAGCAGTAGCAGCAGCAACAGCAGCAGTAAAAGCAGCAGTAGCAGCAGCAGTAGCAGCAGCAGTAGCAGCAGCAGTAGCAACAGCAGCAACAGTAGCAGCAGCAGCAGCAGTAGCAGCAGCAGTAGCAGCAGCAGTAGCAGCAGCAGCAGCAGTAGCAGCAGTAGCAGTAGTAGCAGCAGCAGTAGCAGCAGTAGCAGGAGTAGCAGCAGCAGTAGCAGCAGCAGCAACAGTAGCGGCAGCAGCAGCAGCAACAGTAGCGGCAGCAGCAGCAGTAGCAGCAGCAGCCGCTTTAGCAGCAGTAGCAGGATCAGCAGCAGTAGCAGGAGCAGCAGCAGTAGCAGCAGTAGCAACAGCAGCAGCAGTAGCAGCAGTAGCAGCAGCAGCAGCAGCAGCAGCAGTAGCAGCAGCAGCAGCAGTAGCAGCAGCAGTAGCAGCAGTAGCAGCTGTAGCAGCAGCAGTAGCAGCAGTAGGCAGCAGCAGCAGCAGCAGTAGCAGCAGCAGCAGCAGTAGCAGCAGCAGTAGCAGCAGTAGCAGCTGTAGCAGCAGCAGCAGTAGCAGCAGAAACAGCAGTAGCAGCAGCAGCAGCAGCAGTAGCAGCAGCAGCAGCAGCAGTAGCAACAGCAGCAGCAGCAGCAGCAGCAGCAGTAGCAGCAGTATCAGCAGTAGCAGCAGCAGCAGCATTAGCAGCAGTATCAGCAGTAGCAGCAGTAGCAGCAGTAGCAGCAGTAGCAGCAGTAGCAGCAGTAGCAGCAGTAGCAGCAGCAGCAGCATTAGCAGCAGTATCAGCAGCAGTAGCAGCAGCAGCAGCAGTAGCAGCAGTATCAGCAGCAGTAGCAACAGCAGCAGCAGCAGCAGCAGCAGCAGCAGCAGCAGCATATAAAACACCCAACACAGGGGAGAGGAGTACAAGAAGTGATACTAACAGAGAAATAATAATCTCAACGTTGCTAATCCCAGAGAAGCCAACACAAGAAGAAAATTGAACAAAGTTAAAGCTCCTCATTATCAGAGACAGTTGCATTAAGACAAGTGACTGAGAGAACTGGGAAAGATACACAAGATCAGAAGTGGGGATAGGAAAACTGATGGAAGCAGTAATGGGAAACTTCAGGATTCAAGATGATAAAAGCACACAGGGTTGCCACAAGAGCATAAATCTGGTCTTCACTCTCAGTGTGACAGACACAATAAATAGAATACGAGTTGGCACTAGAATTAAGTCACTACGTTATGGCCTATTGTAATTACACTACATGTTTATATATTGAGATATATTCTCCTCTACGTGTACATACGCTGGTTCTTTCAGTATATGAAACATTTTATACGTGAACATACTATTGTTGTTTTTAGATAGGTAAAATGTTTGTCAGGAAACAGGACAAGTGTTTCTATTGTGGGTCTTCTTAGTCATATGATGATCCACAACACACACAGTCTCCCTACGATCCCCGTTGGGGAGGGGAACCTTTACCTGATCCACGATGGCTCACCGAGTGAAGATCAAGGCTAAGGACTCATCAACCACTGATGCTTCCAAGCTTGCCCTTGCAACTGCCTTTAAAAGCAGTTTGCAGTTGAAATTCTCGGGTATTACAACTCTTCACGAAGCCTTCCTTGTCACATTCATCAATGATGAGGAAGCAGAAAAAGTCCTTTCACCACCTGCTATCAAAACCCTTGATGATCAAGGCTTTGCTCTCTCAACGTCACCATTTATGCGAGCAAAAACGATCTGTGTTTATGAAGCGACTTGATAAACTCATCACCTCCATGACTACCGACGAAATCAAGCAATCAATTGAAGATCTCAACGATTGGGCTGAATTAGAAGGTGTAATCAAGATCCCCAATGCTTCATCAATGCTGAAAATCACGTTTATAGACGTGAACATGACTACCAGAGCTCTCTCAGATGGTCTGGCTGTCTCTTACTACTATATCAACCCTAGTCAGATTGAACCTGAACGATTCAAACAAATTTCACCCTGCTGGACATGTTTCTCTTATAGTCACTCTACCAACCAATGTCATGTGAAGAACAAGAAGATATGTTCCACCTGTGAGTCTGAAGGTCACGACTTTCGTTCCTGCACCTCCACTACTGCTCCTACCTGCATCAACTGTAAGAGTGATCACCACACTCTGGCAGCCAAATGTCCTGTTCGTAAGGAGATCCTTTCCAAGAAATTAAAGGAAGACCTTAAGAAAACACCAGGTAACTCCAACTTATGCTTATGCAATAGCCAAACTCCAGTCTACAACCACCAAGATCCTGCAAGCCACTCAGCAGCCTCCACCACCACCTACCTCGCCTCTGCCTGACGACATCTCCACGAAAGTTTACTATTGCATGATGTTTGCTCACATGAACAATGCAGCTCAACCAGGATCCTTCAACACATCTATAAACGAACTTTTCGCCCTCAACAATATGTCATAATTCAACTTCCCAGCAAGTCCTCCTTCAACTGAGATTTTAAAGATAATTCCAAAAGTCGTCAGCTTCGCTGCACCAGATGACTTGCAAGAATTGCTGCTTGAAGATGACACTTCCTCTACACCAGTCTCCACCAATGAGAGTCCACCACCACCTCGCGCCACCACCAATGTCAAGAACCAATCAGTTGCCTCTCTGCCCCGTCAAGACATAGTCACCTCCCACCAATGAGAAGCATTCAACTGCTACTACCACGAACCAATCACAGACTTCACCTTCCAGCATCTCTACTAAGACACCACCAACATGCACCATGCATGGTGTCAGGTTCTGGACCACTCAACAATTTGACACCACAATGATGCCCACTGAACTTACCAAACATCTCCATGTCTTGTGGGTATTGAGAGATATAACTATGGGTATGAAGTAAACTCACGGATGGATGGTAGAGTAGCTATATTACGTGAGAGAGGAATAGTAACCCAGCACCTCCTGTCCAGTTGTAGGTCTATAGCATAGTGAGGCCGATGCCCGGGAGGACACCTCTCACATGAGCGGGTATTGTGACGTCACACGCAAAGGGACCGGCTATGTAAAGCTAGGAAGATTCTAATACATTACACAAGTGTATATATAATACTGACACGACAGCTTGGCCATGTTACGTATGACGTCTCGGCATACTAGACAACTCTATAGGCTGAACAGACAGGTGGCACTGGGTGAATCTATACAATAGCAAACACATTATAACTTAGAACTAATCAAGATTAATCTTACTATCACACTTCTTGAGTTAATGGTTCAAATAGAATGTAAATGGATCTTGAGATAATGCATTATATATATATTACAATTACAATTTACAAATTTGATCGATCAATCGGTATTCATGGACTCTACGGCTTCTGAGGAAGAATAAATATTTACAGGGAAGAAGTTTTAACAGGAAAGATAGACTCGGCTAGCAAATGGTCATACTGTTAAAACTCAGAACTCGGAGAGAACTTGAACACAAAAATCTTACTGTCAACTGGAAATCTGATAAAAAAATAATTCAGTTCTAAACTGGATTTTCTAATTTTTTATCTTTAGCTCACGACTTATGATCACTTTCCTACTGAAGGAATGAGCAAACTTGGTGGAGTTGATTAACTTATAATCACTTTCCTACTGAAGGAATGAACAGGCTTGGTGGAGTGGATGGATCTCTCCCTGGCTGAAATAGTTAGCTCAATAACACAAAGTATGAGGAAAGGAGAACGGCTCTCACTATCTCTTACTGCAGGTAATAATTACTCAACACACGACACTTTACTCTGCAAAGGAATTACTGTCAACTGGGAAAGATCACTATCTGGAACACAAGGGACAACAACTGGCACTCTAGTGAATATACTAGCAACAGAAACGGCTTTCTGCAATTGCTTTTGCATCAGCGAGAGATACTATAACTCATTCAAGTAGTCTTTCTTCAACAAAGCGTCCCCTGGAAAGGAACTGCTACTTGAACTAGCCACATTGCAAGGATAGACTCAGCACTCAAGGCGTTCCGGGATACCTCAGGCACCCTAGGCATCTGAATGCTATCTTGCATGCAAGATATTGTAGGAGCTGAATTCCAGACAGGAATGACAGCAATACTAGTGTCTTACCGCTCGGCAACGTTAACAAATAAAACACATACTATCTACAAGAACTAATCTGAACTTCACATTCCGCATCACTCTGGCAAATCTCTGATACGAGCTGGGAGGACAAACACATTGCTCAAAGGCTAGAGACTGTCTTTCAGTCATTAAGAGACTATGTGGACTGTTTACTGACTCATTATCATTATAACTTTGAATAGCAGCACACACAGTATTATCGCAAGAATTTACTTGAGCTTCATTGCCTTGACTGGCAGAAAACACATAGTTATTACTTAAATTTACTTGAGACATGACTTCGAGCAAATGAACGACAATTTAAATGAAAGCAAAATTAATGCAAGTATACAGCACAATATAGCTTAACTGGTATTAATGGTTTAACTATTCTGCATAAGTAACACGAATAATTGCACAATAACACTAAAGAAAAGATAACTCACTGGAAATTGACTTGGCAAGAAAATTCAACATACTAAAAATAAAAACAATCTAGCTTTAACTTGAACTAACCGCAAAATGAGTTTTCTTTTCTTTTAAATATCAACAAAAATTGCAACACATTAAAAAAAAGAATTAGATGCACAAATATTTAAAAAAATTCAGTAATGGTTATAGCAAGAGCAACAATCTGATGGAACAAATCACTAAAAAAAAAGGAGAATTGCACAAAACAATTGAATTATTCACTGGCAATAAACTAAAGTAACTTTACTGCTTGAATCACTGAGAAAGTTCACTGAAATATTACTTATTACTCTTAAGAGAATGACAGTTACTTGAACATTTAAGTAAACACAATAAAAAGATTATAAAAGCAAAAGTGAATACTGTGAAAGTTAAATTGCACAAAATCAGTTTCAGGATATTTCAATGGTTTAAAATGACACTGGGGAAAATTATTTGCACACAACAAAGATATCAGAAATTAATTAGTTTGAACACTCTTACTCTTAATTGGAAGCAAAGCAAGGTAACTCAATGAAACAGTTACTAAAACAATTCACAAAGAACACTGACTTTAATCAAACCTAAGAGTGAATTTGTTCAACAACACATGAAAACAAATGAAAATTAATGACAAGAAAAAAAATAATGAACAGACTAATTAATAAAGGAAAAAATAAATAAACACTTATAGAAACTGAAGTACACTCATTAAAACTCAACAGTAAATTATATCACTAGTCTGCAAAAGTAAATCACATTAGCACTATATAAAAAGAACAAGGACACAAAACAAAACATAAGAATTAGCAGGAAAATACTTGGAAAAGGTTAAAATGACTTGGAGGAAAAATTATTTATGTGGTACGGGAGTAAGCAAAAATTAATTACACAGTTAACATTAACAAACAAGGGTAAATGATTAAATGATAACACTGGGATAGAACACTTAGTGGAACACAAGAATTAATAAGAAAAAACACAGGGACAATGCTGGAAGGAAAAAAAATAAATTCTTTTAAAAATTACTACTTGGTGGAATATTTGAACCGAACATTAATAACAAAACTGTACTTACTGTAAACTTGGTAACACAACAAAATTCACAGAAATTATAACACAATAATTAACAAGAGACAATACTAGTGAAATAAAAATTAATGCAAGTATTTAATTTAACACATAACACTTTCTAGGATAAGGTTACACTCCCAGGATAACTCAAAATTTCTTTAACTGGCAAAATTGTCTCAAACACACGGAATTGTCTATAGATTATCTGAAAAATAAGAAAACAACAGCACAGTATTGTCTCTAGGGTGTAAAACGTTGACTGAAGTGTTGATTAGGTGGTGATGGTGGTGGATGTTTTCATCATGGAAATCTTGGAGAATTGTGCATAAAATGATGAACTACGAATCTAGGCTTTAATAAAGTTGGCACAAAACAGCTCAGAAGAAACACACTCAGGATGCTCGACCTGATTCGTAGCCAATAACTGCTTGCAGGACCCAGTTAAGGGTGAAATTATTCACACTTGATGCTTTGTGTGGGGTGACTGAGTCACGTGGGTGATGTCTTAACGTGGGTGAGGTGGGGTGTCTCACGCTGCTGACTGAGCATCACGCATGTCTGTGGCTTACGCCGTTTATAAAAGCACGTTAATTTAACCCAGGGTGGCTTGAATAACCCAGGATACCACAGGGATGGTATTATCATTCAGAACAGCGATACACTGAAGTACAAGGACGGTATAAATGCGTGAACTCACGTGCTTACTTCTCAGACAGCTGGGGTGGCTTGCTGGCTTGACCTTTCACACAGGTTGACTGGATTGGAATCTTGTAACAATTAGCACAGCAAGGTAGAAGCTGGCTTAAGCCTAGGCTGACATAACTGGTGGGTGGCTTGGGTCTCTCTCTCTCTCACAGACTGGCTTACTTGTTCAGAATTTGCAAAACCTAGGTCATCCCCTCGTAGGTTTTAACAAATTAACAGATGAGGCACTTAGCTGACCAGGAGATATAGTAAATATTGTAGACTCCCTGCTTGGATGTAGATAGCTGGTAGCGTGGTCTCTGGAGACACATAGGCTGTCTGCTGTCTTGTAGAATTCTACCTCTCTATAACACCGTAATCGATAGAAATTGCGGGCCCTCTGCTGGCACCACTTGTCGTGTGGGTATTGAGAGAAATAACTATGGGTATGAAGTAAACTCACGTATGGATGGTGGAGTAGCTATATTACGTGAGAGAGGAATAGTAACCCAGCACCTCCTGTCCAGTTGTAGGTCTATAGCGTAGTGAGGCCGATGCCCGGGAGGACACCTCTCACATGAGCGGGTATTGTGACATCACACGCAAAGGGACCGGCTATGTAAAGCTAGGAAGATTCTAATACACTACACAAGTGTATATATAATACTGACACAATATCCAAGAAGGAACTGTCAAGTTCATCTGTACTTCCACACCACTCAACACCATCGACGACATTATCCACGAACTTAATCATCCTCTGTTACAACGTCCAATAAAACTGAAACACACCACACAAGAGGAGTTCACTCACTCGTAACAGAACGCTTCAGTAATCTCTCCAACACATCACTGTGCAGTGTGACTGCCTTCTCGACCTTTCCTGCCTGCTGAAGCCGCTCATCGCCCCTGGGAGGCATACACCACCGTCCCTCATCCCTCTCAGTGAACACCTACAGTACATCAGTACTACCTGCTCCACATGGTTGGGCCACGATCTTTCTACCCTCCTCTCCTCCACCATCCCATCCTTTTCCAGTATTTCCATCCTTCCCCTTCCTTCTTCCTTCCCCCAACTCATCGATTCTTCGGCCATTCCTAGTTCCTAGATGATCCACAGCTGGAGCTTTTGGTCATCAGACCGAGACCTTCCACTGGTTTACCCGTCCACCCTTTAAAAGTCAGTCATGATTATAACCATTAGTATAAGTATTCCTTCATGGTCTTCTTCTGATTCGCCGGTACTCTCCCCGGCCAGGGTCTGTTCCAGATGGTGACCCAGCCTTGGCTCCCTGTCTTGGGAGTGTCGTGAAACCTGTCTACATGGGAGGAGGTACAAGTACCTCCTCAGCTTCCAGGACCAACTGTCCCCAGGCCTAGCCCCATTCCCCGCCCTCGGGGCTGTAGAGAGAAGCTTAGGTCTCTGGTCTGCCATCTTCCCCACCCCAGGGGGCTCGAGGGAATGGCAGTCTTGTGAGCGCAGGTGTGAAACTCTGGCTCTGCCGTCCTTTGTGGTCATGAAATATTAACTAAATTATAGGAAAAAAAATGAAAAATGGGAATTTATTAAACAATGTTATTATTATTATTAAATTTTTATGAAATTAATTTAATAATTATAATATACTACTACTACTACTAATTATTATTATTATTATTATCATCCTAGTATCATCCTTTGCAGATGATACTAGATCTGCATGAGAGTGTCATCCATTGAGGACATGGCAAACTATAAAGCTCTAAATTCGTATAGGTCATAAAGCATTTGGGAAATGTAAGGCAATGAGGTTGATTCCATCAGAGTAACTCTAATCACTAGGATCAAGATGTTTCAAACATAATATGAAATACTGACAAATTACCTGACTTACATTGTACAAGTGTCTTCTCTTATACAAGGAGACCAGAGTGCTTTGTTTTTTTAATTTAACTTCGTTATATACACGGATACATACCTTTCACCCAACGCTTGAGCCTACATCAGGTCCTGGAGTTTCATACACAGGATTTAACATTCCATCAGACACTGGCGTTTTCTTACACAAGAACCAAGTATTTTCACGCACTGGATATCACATTCCAGGAGTGGCGTGTGGTGCTGGAGGTTCTTTAGAAGGGAATGTATTATTTTCACGCACTGGATATCCCCTTCAAGGGGATGTGACCCACAACAGTCGACACTAAAATAGGCATAAGCATCTGTTTTTACCGCTAAGTGGAAACGGAATAACTATTCTAGAAAATATTAGGAAACAGTAAAATAATTTAGAGATCAACGAATTGCAGACAGCAAAAAGAATCGAATTTTATACATAGCCACATAAAACAAAAGTTAGAAAACATTCAACTACTAAGATGAACAAAAAAAGATCGAAGGTGAAGGGAAAAAAGAATGACTGGGATGTTTGAGCAGAAATGAGTAAGAGAAATTTCAAAGAATTCTTCATTCAGTAATCAGGAAAGATGTCAAGATAAGAAAGAAAAAGCAGCGAACAACAAAGACAACAGGAAATTAAGCCAACAAAGAAAGATGAAAGAGTTCGTAATGAAAGTAAAAACAGGGAAAAAAGAGATAATTCTAGAGAGGATTAAGAAATTAATGTAAACGAAGCAATTGCCAGGGATTGATATCCGCCAGTGTTATTAATATTACAAACATGAAAAAACCAGAAGATAAACTAGTAATGGTGACTAGCATATGGCTAAGATACT